>CAIGRO010056389.1:0-12600 GCA_903798355.1 Fraxinus baroniana
TGTACATAAAATTTTACATAATTTTTTATATAATTGACACATGCTCCCCCCCTATTGAGGGGGTGCCTGGGCCCATAGACGCCCCCCAATAAAAAGCTGTCATGTGGCAATTCGATAAAAAACTCGGGCAATATAGTCCATTATTAAATGTTGAAACAAAAATGAAGAAAAAAGACTCGAGTAGGCTAAATCTGTGTCGTATTCGTCCATGGCTAGGTTCCACATGACCTCGCTATTTTTGTCATACTGTCATTCATTGTCTCCCCTTTTGAATCAAATGTACGATCACATATATATAAATAAGTTATAATATAAACATCATTGATGGGTGCACAATGAACATCGAATGTTAAACTTACTAAAATTTTAAGCGGGTGGGGTCCACCTGCTTAAGATTTTAATGAGTATGAATTTTTTTAGTACCTTAATCATTTCTTGCTTTTTAAAGATTTGAAGCATTGAAAATCATTAATAATTATTCACTGCAAATGCCACTCGTCATTTAAGTTATACTTTAGTTAAAATTGTATCAAGTTTTCGATTAGTTAATTTTAATTTTAATCACACATAAAAGTTATACTTTAGTTAAAATTGTATCAAGTTTTCGATTAGTTAATTTTAATTTTAGTCACACATATTATGGACCACGACTTTTATTTCAACTAAATATTTCATCAACTTTTATCAAAATTTGCTAAAACGTTTATCAAAAACTTTGTCACACTGCCCTCGATTGAGTTCGTGCAATGAAGTAAATTATAAGAAATTCTTTGAAATTTTAATTTTATTTATTTGTTTCAAATTATTTATTGAGAAGTTCAAATAAAAATAAACGTGTAAAAATCAAATTTATTATTTAGACAATAATGAAATAGGTAATTCTATTCACACCACATTATTTATTTACTTCACCACATTTTAATTATACTTAAAATCCTAAGTCTTTGCTCATTATGACATTTATGTCTCCAACTTTTTTATCCTCAAATTTTCATTAATTAGCATATTTCACGTCTAACAGTGAATTTTATTGAAAAGAATATGTTGAGAGAACATAAAATGACTTAATTTTCATTATATTTTTAAAAAAATAATACACACAATAGCATGACAAAATATTTTTACGTATTTCAAAGCATGTCAATAGAATATTTTGATGTCGACGATGATAAGATGTGCTAATTAGTAGAAAGATAAAATTAAGAATCCAACGAAAAAGTTAGGGACAAAACATTGAGAAAGTGTGAGGACTATAAGTGCAATTAGAAACCTATAAAAAATGTGGTGTCATCATAATTGTCCTTGTGGGGGTGATGGTGGTTGGCTAAGGTGGTGGCGGTGGCAGTGGTAGCGTTGTTCGTATTTGTCGTGGAATTCAATTTGGATAATTTTTTAAGATTTGAATATTTTAATCAGTAAATTTTGAATTTAAAAGCATTTAACATTATTTTTGTAATTTTTAAAAGGAGCAAAATCTTCCGCTATAGAATAAGTGGGCCATAAAATTAAGAGGGTGTTTGGTGAGGATTAAAATTAGATTTTTAGTTGATTATCATAAAAGTTTTTGAAATATATGATTAAAAAGTTGTGGAACTCATACTATTGATTGTTTGATTTTGACTTAAATTAAAATCAGATTTTAATCGTACCAAACAGTGGCTAAATCAAACCAGCCGCCCAGCATTTAATTTTGAGACTGTGCTTGGCTAAAAGTTATAGAAAAACACTTGCTTTATATGAAAAGAGAATAGCCTTTAGGTTTTGATTTTAACATTTCATCCCCTTTTTAAAGTTGTTGCTAATGGGCTAAAAACTTGGGTGATTCATTGATTTGTCACAACTTTTGGTCACGTGGTTTGTGGCAAATATCAGTTAGTTGAAAGTGATGTTACAATCAACTTAATTTGAGTTGAATTATACTCAACTTTTTTTAATATACTTTATGTCAATACATGTTTGAACACTCCTTTTTTTTTTTATATATATATATTTTATGTAGGAACTCGCAACGCTATCCGTGAGTGCGCACTGGATAAGCCTTACTACATGTGCAGTAACCCGTAAACCACACGGGAGAGATAAATCGCACTAGGTAAGTCCATGCGACGAGCTCGACCGAGGAAGTGTTGACAGATAATTCGAACTCGTGACATTCGATCTCCGCGTTCACCAACTCGACCACTCCTGAATAGGTATGTTTGAACACATTTGGTTAGTCATGAAAGTGTACAAGTTACACAGGAAAAAAATAAAAATAAAAAATTGACTCACTTCTATATAAATAATTACTTATTTACTTTTTAAGCTTAGCTAGAGATGCTCAAGGAGGGACCAGAATAGACATTTCCAGGTGGCTGGACGGTCGATCTTTAAAGTCAAATGAGAGTGAATAAATGAAGATTTTGTTGGTGGTTGCACACATCTCTGTCTGCCCATTGTTTTGATGAATTTTGTACACTCAAAAACCACCATTATGCATTGCTTCACTGTCTTTGTCCGCCAAATTTGATTCAAAGAATCAATCGCTCGATTTTGTGTTTCGGTTATTAGCTTATCTCTTAATCTGTTTGGATGTGAAATAGGAATTATTTATGGAGCAAAAACCCGATTAGGGATCGTGGACGTGAATTCGAGTATCGATCCAATGAAAACTAAGTATCTAATCTAGCTTTTAATTAACCTAACTCTAATCGAATATTGATTTGTATTAATTTACCTATCTAACTAATGACCTAACTAAGTGGTTGGGTGATGTTTATGAATACTGAATTAATGAACAAAGTACTAAGACCCTGAGTTCCCTTACATTAATCCATTATAATATATATCTCATAATTTGACAGCATTTATTTGGACTTGAATATCAATATTTCTATTTTGTTAATCACGTCTTCTGAGTGGAATTAAATACATCCTCACATATAATTCGAAATATCCATATGTCAAATGCAAACATATGAAGATGAATTAAAATACAACAACATTCAATGATATCATGTAAAACGTTGATAACTTATGTCTAAGGTCTAAGGACCTTACAATGATTGTAGCTATGTGATTAGGGAAACAACGTGGTAGGTATGAGAGTAATCACACATTTTCGTCCCCTATCCCATTGAGTTTTTTTAACTTGTCCCGCCTCATATCTAGTTAAAGTGAGATGAGGCGAGTTCGGGTCAGGACGGGACGAGACGGGACGGGGTCAGTTTCATGTCCTGTTTATCGTCTCGTCAATTTTTATTTTATTTTATTTTCTATTTTCTATATCTTTAGTTCAGTTTGTTAAGAATAACTTGTATTTTCTTTAAAAATAATGATATTTTTTTTCTTTTTGTTTAATAACAAATTTAAATTTGAAATTAAATTTAAATAAGACGGGTAGAGGAGCGGGGACCATGTTTTTCGTACCCCAATTCCGGGCAATGGTCTCTGTCCTGCCTCGTTTACCCGATTAGATGGGTGATTCAGCAGAGTCCACGGGAATCAAGTTGAACGCGTTTTTTTTGTCATCCCTATATGTGAGATCTTTCATATTCCTTTTTTTTTTTTTTTTTTTCAAAAGACAATAGAAATCACACATCTAACCAATTAGAGCCAATTATTTGAAAATTGCACAAATTAAATGGATACAATATCAACCATAATTAAAGGTTGGAAAGAAAGATGGAAGACAATATATAATATCTTGAATTCTTTTAATGGTTCTTGAATGATCTCCTTGATATCTTTTTCTACCCAAGCAATTGCTGTATTTGGTAGGATTAAATGTTTTGTATGAAACGCTTCTTCAAAACTTTGCAAAAAATATGAATTTTCTATTCAAGAGCCTCTCTTTGAATCTATAGATGTACAAGCTCTCCCTTGTTTTTCCTTGAATTGTAGATGAAAATATATATTAATAGATAAAATTAAGTGCTAATCTTGCACAGCTTGAGATCGAAAGCTTCAAGTTTTCCTCCTCATTCATTTTGGTCCCTAGATCTTCTTTTTAGTTCAGCTTGAGCTCCTTTCTAATTGCATCTATAGTTCTTCATCTTTTAAACTTCACGAGTTAATCCTCCACAATTTCACAATTATTTGTAATTGATCTAACGCAAATTTTGAAAGTTTGCAATTAAGTCCCCACATTTTCCAAAAGACCAAGTTAACTCTCGAAACTTGTGAATCGCTTTCGATTGCTCTATTAATGCTTCATATTTATCAAATGCAATACGATTTATCTTTAATTGCTCCAAATCAACTTCAATTAAGCTTCAAATTGCCTTTCCTCACTCCAATTAAGCTTCAAATTGCCTTTCTTCACTCCAATTGCATCCAAGTCGAGATTTTTTCTACAAATAACATATTTACACTAAATTATGTAGATATCCGCTCAATTAATTAGTACATAATCATGTTTCGAATTGCAAATAAGTGTATAAAAATGCAATTATCGTGCTTTTTTCGACATATTTAATAACCTGGTCATGGCACGCCTATCCAAAATGAATATTTTTAGGAAACGATTACCCGTACCAAGTCGATATCTTTATATCCACATTGATGACAAAGGGGTGCCTTGTCTCTTCCCGTGAATCAGATGAGTAAGGATGAAATATCACGAGATTTGTAGTCTACTTTATTAGGTGCTTTTATTATGGTTTCATTGCTCGCATGAAATAAATAATGTTTCATAAGTTAAAGTTGAATATAAGTATATTCAATATTATGTCGACTATACCAACCTTTTTTTCTTTTTTTTTTTTTACTTTTAGAAATAAGAAAATTTACTTTCAAAAAGCAAAAGTGATTTTTTTTTTTATTTACAAGCAAAAAAAAGAAAAGAAAAGAAAGGTTATCTACGTTTGCAATGAAGGGATAGATGGACATATTTTTTGTTGGACCATGCTACACTTACTCCATGGTGGGCCCGACGCCCCTCCAATAGAGGGTGCCACTTGGCCCTTAAGTCATCCATGTAGTAAGTCATAGAGTACAAGTAGAATTACCCCTTTTTGTCTCAAGAAACTAGTTTTGGGCCCAGTTTAGTAGGTTGGGCTATTCAACGGACACTTGGGTTATCAGCCTTTAATCCCAGTGGACTACCCAACGAAAATAGCAGCTACCTCACGAGCCATTTTGATTTCATCAGCCTGCTCTCACTAAAGAAAGGGAATCTCCCAGACCCAGACAACCATGTTAATGCAACAATTTGGTAAATAATTCAAAATCAGCAAATTCCAATTGCTAGATTTCTCAAATATTCCCCAAGAGCAAGTTCACGTAACGACAGTCAATGTCACTCTATGTAAAGGGACAACCATGGTTTCTCTACGAGGTTGCCCAAACCTTAAAATTTACGAATACACCCTCCTAACTCTTTAACCTCTATCTTACCTTATTGTCCTAATGTGTGTTCAATTTTGAATGAATAGCCTTAATTCAACATATTAGTAAGTCGTTAAAATTGGATTCCTGACAAAATTCAGCCTATACAGTACACCAAAATGGTTTAAACCAAAACAAACTGTAGCTCTTCTATATGCGCTTATTACAGCGTCAAAATGTCACGAGCAGCTAAACTAACGAAAGAAAAATGTCACATGCTTGTACAAATATTTCAGCCTACAAGTCTCTCATATCATCTCTAATAATAAGATAATATTCGCATGCCATCAGCTTCTCATTCTTTATCACCATCGTCTGCTGGCAGCTGCACTCAAGGCTTTGAGGCATTTAATGAAAGCCTCAGGACTGAAGGGGTAAGCCTCAAATCGCTTTTTAAAACAATGATGAAGCTATAGCTGAATAAGCGAAACTAAGCAATCCAGCAAATGGCAAGAAACAACAGAAATCAAGCCCTAGAACAGACATCCAGAATGCTTTTGACGAGCCCTATAGTCAACAAGAAAGCAAATCCATTCTAACCACTACTCAGCAATCCATCTGCACAACTGTACTTGGAAGTTGGACAATATTATAATTGAAATCACAGTCCGAATTCATGGTACAACTCGCAGAATTGTACTAATGTCATTCTTTTGATTGATTTTCTACATACTCTTTACATAGGCAATGCTACCAAGTTTTCAATATCATTTAGATTATGTTGTTTAGTATATCTCTACCTTTCTTCTTTGCATTAAACTCTTTTAACAGGGCCACATGTGGTCCTGGTAATGCAGCAAGGCTCTTCTTCTTCTGTGGCATTCACCAGGATTTTTTAATTTTTTTTTTTGTAAATATCTAAAAGTTTTCCAGGGTATTTTGGATCTGCTTAAAAATGTTGTTCATTATGCTCTTATCTAGTGCACTGAACCACCTTCCCCTCTGCCATAAAGAGAACCAGAAAGACGGGAATGGAAAACGAAAAGAGGAAGGATAGAAAATATCAATATGCCTGGTTGTTACAAATGAAAGACTTCAATATTTTTATTTTTACCCCCTTCAAACAGAGGCAAGCCTTCTATTGCAGAGATCGATTTTTAATGCCAATTTTTTTCTTTTTAGACAAGTGATTGGTAAAAACTCTCTCTTTGGCAATCAAGTTTATATCTTATCCAAACTCATGCAGCTTTATCCTAATTGTATGTCCCCTTTTAGCAAATTCTCAAGACGCAATTTCCTAGCAAAACATTCCTTTCATACTCTCTATCCATTCAAAAAGGTTTGGAGCTGGTCGTTCTCACTATTGAAGCCATATATTCAGAACCCAAGAAGGCCTCACGTTAAATCGTGAGTTTCCTAGTTCTTTTCAACTACTGAGATAACTTACGAGATGCGTCCACAGACATCTATTTATATAGTTCTTCCCTATATAGGAGTTACCCATCAAATTCCAAAATATAATTTCAATAAAAATCATTTCAAAAGCAGCACGGTTCTTCTAGATCTTTTTTTTTTTTGAAAGGTAGCACGGTTCTTCTAGATCTTAATTAACATTTCTTGTTAAATCATATAATAAATACAGTTTTAGGGGATAGAATTGCTTTATGCCAGATATTACCCTTCTGCATACAGCATAACTAGCTTCTCAAACTTCAATTTCTTTTGCATCTTATAAATTAGTTAAGGTGTAATGTTTTTCATCTTCGTAATCTAAACCAGACTAATATCAATATCAACAACTATATGCACCTGCCAATAAACCCTTGTTCATCCCACAAAGTAGTTTGCATTTGGAAGCTGTGAATAAAGGAGAAAAGGTGCTTATCAAATAGCCAGGGGGCGATGGGGATTCATGGCATTTGCAGGTGACAAGGGTTGGTTCAAAATCATCTGTTTCTATTTCATTTTTTTCTGTACAAGTAACAAACAACTAACTATAGACTTTCAACATCATTCTCAGTGATTGTCTCTCACTAGCTTGATATTTGCTATTTACCATTCTGCATGACCAGTACAATAAACACAACTGAAACAGATGTCTTGCATGCTTTCATGTAAAATTGTCTAGGAAATGTGTACCTCATAAGGAGAAAATATGACAAGTTAGTGAAACAAGACAAGTTCCATTCCATAAGAAACTAATACAATCTTAAATCGTGAACAGTCAAGTCATTAGTGAAATCGATCATTTAACTTATATATGGTCTTGAATATGATGTAGTATATAATCTCATCTAATCTAATCAACTCAAACAAACAAATCTCAGTACACCTCATCGCATTAAAACAATATGTATTGTCTATTTATTTTCAACATAGTAACGTGTAAATGGAACACAAATTCACCTCCTCAATCTAAGAGGCCTCGCCAGAGGAAGCCTTAGAGCTTCGGAAACCCCTCTTCAAGTCCGACACCCTCTTCATACATGAAGCTTTGGTCTTTCCCGGCACAGCGGCAGCAATCTTCTCCCATCTCATTGCCACATCCTTTGGAAACGCTTTCAAAGCATTGAGCAATGCTAAATCATCTCCATCAGTCCATTCACTTTCTCCTCCCCCTCCCTCATTATTGTTTGTTGCTACAATTCCAACACTTTGCTCATCAGAAACTCGCTTATCCATTGGCTTCCGATTTTTTAAAAACTTCTTATAAGAATCCTCATCGCTCACTTTCCTCTCGCCCATTTCTTTAGACTTCTTTATCACACTATCCACTTTATGTTTCCCCTTGTACCCCTCAGCTATCGCCTCCCATCGCCCTGGCATCCCCACCGGATGCTTCACCATTAACTTCTTCAGCAACTCCTCATCCGCCACGCTCCACTCCCTTTCCTCATTTTTCACAAAATTCGCAGATGACCCACTATCATTCCCCTCATTTTTCTCCGAATTCGCAGGAGAATCGGCAACATTTATGGATTTCCCCAAAGACCCATCAAATTTTACAGCATCTTCTGGCGATCTCTTATTTAATTTCGTCGATTTCCTATTGTTTTTCTCAACAGTTTCGACGGGAATTTCAGGCAAATCTTTAAGAGCAGGACCAAGGCCGACGCGGATATCGCCGGCAGTGAGGGAGGAAGGGGCAAAGGGGCCCAGAAGAAGGGAAACAGAAATCCACAGAAGAATGGATTTGACGGGTTCAAAATTGAAGTAAAGTAATGCAAGACTGAAAATGGAAATGGAAAGAAAGAGGGAAATGAAAATGGTGGTCCTGTGAATAGAAGGATGATTTGTGTCAGAATCGGAGGCATTAGAGGATTCGGTTACTGGTTTTGATTGGAATTGGAATCTGGGTCTGCTGTCATATTCATCAAGGAACTCCATGGTCAAAACTCGAGGCTCACACACAGCAAAAGGGGGAGAGGACTAACGTTAGAACCTAGATGGGTTGTTAGTGCATGTTTGGCTAGTTTAAATTTTATTTGAAAAAATTAATAACTTTCAACAAATGACAAACCTCACCTATCAATTGAAGTCACACCTACGTCACAATTTACAAATAAATTTATTAACAGTTGTGATGTTATTTGATTGGGTAAAAGTTTTATCAACCAAATAAAAAATGATTAAACTACTCATACACACAAAATTTGTGTGTGTGTGTGTGTGTGTGTGAGAAATAAAATTGGTCACAATCAGTTACAATCGATCGTAATTTAGCACGGAGACACAACATATCTCCGTGTGATTGTGTCTGTTTAGCATGGAGACACGAGTAGTGTTTCCGTTAACAACCAGTCATAATCGATCACAACTAACACATAATTGGTCACAACAAGTCACCACAAACAAATCTGCACACACACCAAAAACCAACACCATAACCCACGACCACTGACCACCACCACTACCACCACCTCCACTCCACCCCACTACCACCTGCAACTCAAGTTTACCTTCACAATTAGTAAAAATCGGTCACAATTAACACCAGCAATGAATAGGGGGAATGACATTAAAATCAATAGGAACCACTCCACAGATCAAGAAATCATAAGCACCATTTGAAAAACACCAATAACCATAACCAACGGCACCATTCTTGCTAACACCACCACCACCAAAATCTCCACTAAGTCCTAAACCAACTTCAGCTTCACCGCTAGTATTTTCGAACATCGAAAATGTACTCACCTCTACCACTACCATAATCACCTCTGCCACCAATCTCCTCCCCACCTCCGACATTTAAATTCCCACCTCCTCTACCTACAGTAAAATCACCACCACTAAAATCAGCTTGAACTAGGCTGATTAATCGAACCACCTTGGACTTAGAACCAATAGTGTTGGTGATAAAGAAAGCTGTGGAAACCCCAATTGATCTGTAGGCAAAAATAAGCTCGACAATGGAGATCTAGGTGATGCCACGCACCCAAATGGCAGCGGAGATAGCAGAAGAGTTGGAAATGATAGTGGTAAGGCAGTAGAAGATGAGATTGAACTCTGTGGAGATCGAGGACTCCGCCAATGCGTGCACAGTCGGAAGCGACGGAAGTGGTGAGAATGGTTGCACGACCTATTAACCTCCGGCTAAACCATCATTTTGGGGCAGGTCAGGACCGAAAGCAAAGACCTAGGCCAGAGGCGACGGGCAGTTGATAATCTGAGTGAAAGGGGACGCCGGATCCTTTGAAATCGATAGGTTCAGCCGGCTTACCGACGAGAGAGAGAGAGAGAGAGATGATATTTGGGGTTGAATATTTGGATTAAATTTTAATTTTATAATAATATTATTATTAATATTTAAAAGATGAATTAACCCCTGATTTATGAAAAGAAAAGTTAGGGTTTGATATTTGAAATGTAAACTTTAAATGTAGGCTATTGGGTAATTTTCCCTAATTTTATTTTATCTCGATAAGATCACTGAAATTCAATTTATAATAATATTACAAACCGTGTTAACTCCATTAAACTCAGTGAGTGTTTTGTGGGGATTAAAATTAGACTTTTAATAGATTGTGATAGAAATTTTGAAATGTGTAGTTGAAAAGTTGTAGGACCCATGAAATATGTGGTTATATTGATTATATGACTTTGATTTAAATTAAAATCTGATTTTATTTCGAAACAAACAAAGTCTTAATGTCACAGTCTCATGAACATTAAAAATTGGCGACAATCTAATGTGCCTTAATTTTTCAACTAAATATGTCATATAATCATGTCGCCATATAAAATCGTGTTTCAAAATTGATAATAGTTCATTCAGGGGAGTATATTCAAAATTATATTTATCCCCAATTTCAAAACTATGCAACGATAAGATAATTATACTGTATATTTACCTGAAAATGGGGATTAACAAAGGATTAGAATGTTAATTTCTGTAACGATAATCAACAAAGTGACTAACATTATTAGTGATTTGAAGAATTGCGATTTAATTGCGTTAAAGTAAATTGGATGGCCTAATTGATATTTCAAACGATTTTGAGCGATGAAACATTAATGTCGAGTGAAAAAAATGAAATTAGACAGAGATAAATGGCATGGTTTTATTTAATTTTGATTGAATCTCATACACCAGACCATGTTAAAGTAAAAGAATAAGAAGACTCTTTTATTTGAGTATGTCCAAAATTTTGATATAACAAACCACAACCAAGAGCACCTTTCAAATATCGGAAAATACGAATCACTGCATCCCAGTGACAAATCATTGGACGATTCAAGAATTGACTGATAACACTAACAACAAAGTAGATATCTGGTCTGATAACTGTCAGGTAGTTCAACTTCCCAACTAACAGTCTATATTGAGCTGAATCTGTCAGGGGTACACCCTGATCTAGAATAATTTGATATTTAGATCTATATGTGAGTCAATAGGTTTTGCTCCTAGCGTTCCTGTTTCACTCAATAGATAGAGAACATATTTTCTCTGGGACAGATAAATGCTTTGACTTGATCGAGCAACTTGTGCCTGAGCCCTAATTTGGTGTGAATTAAAATTNATATGTGAGTCAATAGGTTTTGCTCCTAGCGTTCCTGTTTCACTCAATAGATAGAGAACATATTTTCTCTGGGACAGATAAATGCTTTGACTTGATCGAGCAACTTGTGCCTGAGCCCTAATTTGGTGTGAATTAAAATTAAATTTTTAATAGATTTTGATAAAAGTTGATGAAATGTGTAATTGAAAAATTGTGGAACCCACGAAATATGTGATTTAAATTAATTGTTGATTTTAACTTAAATTAAAATTTGGATTTTAATCCGTAACAAGTAAGGGCTTAGTACATTTTATAACTAGAGCAATTTAAGGGCTATTCTCTTTATGTTTTGAGTTTTGTGTTTTGAGTGTCCATTTTGGGATTGTTGAAAATGTATTCTTTTTGACATTTTGAAAACACCAAAACGCATTTTAAAATTTTTAATTTGATTATATCTGAAAATACTCAAAACAACAAATTTGTCGTTTTGAGTTTTCTTTGTAAATTTTTAACTTGTTTTCAAAAACGAGTTTTCGAAAATAGAAAAGAGATCGCATTTTCACTGTTTTGAGAAAAAAAAAAATCAATATGACAATTGCATTGGAATAAATTATCGAAATAGCACACTTTAAAAGGCATCAATTACCATCTTTTAATGTTCGGTCATCCGTTTTGATAAAGATCTAATTAAAATCATATTGAACATTGTAATTTGTAAAAAGTGTATAATTTAAAGAGTGAAATTGCATAGCACTCTAAACAAATTCTTTATATTTAGCTCTTAATTTTACTTCCAATAATAAGTATTTGTCGTTTTCCTCTTCTTTTTTTTTAATTAAAAAATATATTCTTAGATGTGCCTTTATCTAAAAAAAATATTAAAATATATATTCTTAGATGTGCCTTAATTTGCATTAAGAGATCAGTTTATTTAGAATAAAAATGAAAATATAAATTAACATATAAAAGTTCGCATCATTCCTCTTTATATGTCTACGTCTTAAATGGAATTCAAGTCTTAATATCATATTGGCAATTCAATTAGATTAAGGCTTAAGTGAGCATACGAAATTAAAGATTTTCAAATGGAACATCATTTAGCAAGATATGTTAAGGGATAAATTTCACAAATAAAGAAGACAAAAAAAAAAAAAAAACATATAATTGCCTAGAACTTGTTTTCCGTTTGATTGCAAAGGCGAAAAATGGATGGAAAAAAAATGAATTCCAAAGAAAATAATTGTCTTGAACTTGTTTTTCAGAGAAATTAATTAAGTGTGTTTGATTTGTA
>CAIGRO010056398.1:0-10297 GCA_903798355.1 Fraxinus baroniana
AAAAAAAAAAAAAAAAGAGTAATTTCACGGATAAAAGTTATGTAAAATATTTCTTTTTTTTTAAACTTGGCTCGACGGGCTCTCTCGTTTTTGTATTACAAGATTGCGCTTGTGGCACGCATGATTTGACTTAAAAATTACGTTTCATAAGCTGTTACAATAAGTGAAATAACTTATTCATTTAAAGTAAGAACTACCTCCAAAATATGGCAATTACTTATTTTTTATATACATATTCACTTGATTAATGAACACAACGTATTTAGCTTAAAGCATTCGCAAAAAGTAAAAGTAAAAGCAATCAATTTCAGGTTCCGTCTATTTTCACCTGCCCTGTTGGAAGAGCTAAGCTAAGAGTATGTTTGGTAGAGATTCAAATCGGATAAAGAGTATGTTGTAGAGATTAAAATTGAAAAATATGCCATTATTGTCGACTTTTATTAAACGGGTGGGACCCAATAACGGTCATATTTTCAATTTTAATTGAATTAAAATTGATACCAAACAAGCTCTAAAAACCGTGGAAGGACGAGTACCCATTCAATCAACTCTCATTTCAAAACTTTTCTCGTCCATCGTTGGTTGATTGCCATTCTTCTATCCTAACAATGCTCCCACATAAGATAAACAACGATCATGCCTTAATCAACATAATTCTTGAGTTTACACAATTTTAAAATTTTACCACCAATCTCCGAACCGATGATCCGGTACCGTAAGTTTCGATTTGTTACGACGTTGTTAGAATTCTCAACTTTTTGGCAGGTGATACTTCAATATTGGTCGGATATATATCTTCCTTGTGGAATCTTGTATGCAAAGATAAAAGACGATATATTGGTGGAACGTATGTAATTTTATCGAAATCTATTGCAGATGATTTTTTTTTTCTTTTCTACGAGAAAGCTTGGAGAATATATATAAACATTAAACATAATTAATAAAATATATAACTGAGTGTAAAAAAAATGAAAATGAGAAAAATTATGTAAAATATGCAACGAAAAGTCTGGATGAATGTTGAGAAAGAAAAAAAAAATTAAGTTTTAGATGAAAATGAAATAATAATTGAACTTTTAGAGAATAAAAAACAGTTTAAAAAATTGGTATGTAAAATATTATTAGTTATTTTTTAGGATTATTCTATGTGTACTAACTCATTTACTACCCAACACCCCTCCAATAGGGGGCGCCACTTGACGATGTAGTAATGGGCCCGGCACCCCTCCAATAGGGGGGGCGCCAATTGGCGATGTACTAACCCATGTTGTAAATAGGTTAGTACCTCTAGCATCTCCCTTTTTATTTATTATGAGTATATTGATCTATTTAACTATTTTTTATGTCAAATTCGTGAACTTCTAAGAAAAAAAAAAAAGTTATTTTTTGTTACTACACTATAAGATGGTGAAGCAAATATCTAGAAAATATAATATGTAAATTTTTGCAAATTTTCTTTAAAATTTTGGACTAACAAGAAGCTTACTGCCTATAGCTTCCACTTTTCTTGCTAGCTTGTACAATACTTTTCATATGTCGTGTTTATCGGCTGGGCAAAAAGCCCTCCTAACTGACAAATCGATCTGATCCAAATCAACTAGGATCGATTTTCACAAGCTTCACGGTTTTGGTTGGTTACTGTGTATCCCAACATGGATTTCGTGAGGTTGCGGAATAAATATTCAAGAACCATGATATGTACATACTTGGTTCACATTTTTGAACCACTTTTTTCTTCCCTAAAAATGAAAAATATGACCGTTGTCCATTACATCAAACCATCAATTTTGAATTTCTATCTCTTGTGTGGAGCCCAATAACGACTATATTTCTCATTCTCATTTTAGAAAAATGTGGTTCAGACGGGACCTTAATGTTAAGGGGGTGTGTACATTTAGCTTTATTGAACATTCAATCATATCCCATCCAACCTAAACTAACCTACACATAATATTAATACTTTTATGACTTGCAAACTCGAGATTTGTACAACAAACTCGATATTTGATGCTGGGTAAATCTCGAGTTCGAAGTTAGACAGTTTGGATTGGTTCAATTTCTACCACATGATTGGATTGGTTTGGGCCTCAATTTATCCAAACCAACTTGGAATTTAGTGCCGGTAGTGCCAAAATTGACCGACACGATCCACGTCCAACCCCTACGGGAGAGTACAAAATCGTCGATCTCAAACCCCAAACACTCCAAAAACTTTTATACTAAACAAGTTAAAGAAAATTCAAGATTTCACTTCAAAATGAGATAAGAATAATACAAAGAAGACTCATTTTCATAGATGCTAAAAGCTAGTCTTTCAATTCCCACTTACGACAAACTTTGGCGACGCACTTAAAAGTTAAAAGTGAAGCATAAGTTCAGAGACTTGCAAAATATTTTGCAGAATTTCTATATATATTTGCAAAAAGACAGTTTATATAAAGAAATACATCATGTTCAGCTAATCTCCATGTAACTACAAACTTACAACTCCACTACATTAACAAGGCCCTCATGCCGAGTAGGGCTACAACAAAAGGTCTCAAACAAGTTGCATAAAGGATATCAAATGCTTTTTTCACCAATTTGCCAGGCTCAAACAGGAGAAGCAGATGTACTAAATTCAAATTTATCAGACGGTGACTCTATTCGCGTGAATGGCGAAAAGACCTCCATCTGATGCACGAACTGCACATCACGAACCAACGGATTATCTGTCCTACCCGGTGGAGATCCCGAGTAACACGAGGGCGAGCACCCGGTGCACGTACATCCTCGTCCATGTGTTGTCTATATCACGAACATTAACATAAAATCAATATACATGTTAAAAAACGAGCATCACAGATACCGATTCCAGGGTTGGTACTCGGGCTCCTCAAACCATGTCTAAGGAACGCAAGCATCAACGATCAAGCTCGATATTCAAAATCGACATGGAAATGGAAAGAACCTTTTCAGCAAGTACGTATAGAACTCCACTTCTTGCATCAGAATTCGGCTTACTGATCATTACATTGCATGAACAAATAAGATTAAAGAAAAACACTTATAATTACCATGAAATTAAGTTTGATTAACTCATTAATTAACCTGTTCTTGCTGCATTTGAGAGGATTAAGATATTCAGGCAGGGCCGACCCGAGCCGACGAGGTTTAGGACAAAGAAGGATGGAATCACTGCCTTTAAAACCTAGTTTGGTTGTCTCTGCATTTGTTTCAATAAGGTTGTTTTTAACTGCAAAATGATGCATCTGGCTGGGGGAAAAAGTCACGAATGTGAAGAATAATAATTTGTAATTGTTTTTTTTTTTTTGTAAAATTACTTATAATTTATTTATAAGTGATTGAAATGGTAATGCTTTTTTGTAATGCATTTGCATGGCTGAGATTAGTCGTATGATTTCCTAACTTTCCTCTAATTCTTATCTTGCCTATTTTTCATTTGGTCCAAGTAATTAGGTTTTTGTTTTTCCATTGTCAGTTTTATTTTTATTTGTATTGAACATTTTTACTGTTAAAATATTAGACTCGTCTTGGTTAAAATTCAATTCTTATAAATAAAAAAAAAGTGTTTTTCTTTTTAAGTTTTTGCATTCGATTAATCAAATATTAAACACATGGTACTTAAAATCCAACATAATTTTGGAAAAGTTTGGAATTTACATGTAATATTATTTTCAAAATATGTTTTTTTCTATTTCTTTTTAACTATACATTTTTCAATAAAATAATATTACATAAAAATCCAACATTTTTCTTATTTTTTAATCATACATTCTCCATCAATTTACCATTCCAAAATATATTCTTAGAAGATAAAAAAGGGGGGCCTAGACTGGCACTTATATATGTTTTTCTATAGTTAGATTGGAAGTACTTGCAATTAATGAGCAAAAAATAATAAGAAATAGTTTATTACTTTTTCTTTGATCTTGCGAAATCTATATTTAGGGCCTATTTGATTTAACCCCTATTTGGGCTCCATTTTATCCAATATACATTTTTCTCTTTCCTCTTTCTAATAACACATTTTTTAATAAAATAATATGACAGCAAATCAAAAACATTTCCTTCTTTTTTATCCAAATTTTTCAACAAAAAAATAAAAAATCAATATTCAACATTTTCCCCAAAAACACATTAAAATGGAGCCCAAACAAATGTTTAGGTGAGTTTAATGTACGCTATTGAGGGAAGAATGTATTTTAAATAGTAATATGATGGAAAATATATATGTGGTTAAAAAATAAGAAAAAGTTTTGGATGTGATGGAAAATATTATTTTATTGAATAATGTGTGGTTGAAAATGAGTTTTGAAATAATGTGGATCAAAGTTAGGGTTGTCCGTGGGTCGATTCGGTTCTGCTCGACTCCAAAATTTTGGGGTATTTAAAGAAGAATGTATTTTAAATAGCGATGTGATGGAAAATATGTGATTAAAAAATAAGAAAAAGTTTTGGATGTGATGGAAAATATTATTTTATTGAATAATGTGTGGTTGAAAATGAGTTTTGAAAGAATGTGGATCAAAGTTAAGGTTGTCCATGGGTCGATTCAGTTCTGCTTGACTCCAAAATTTTGGGGTATTTAATAAATGGAACCGTCGGGTCCAAAAATAATTATGGAACGGTTCGAGTTTGATTACATACTATAATTAAATTTTTTAACATTTACATAAATATAACTAACGACATTTCATTCATAACTTTTACAAATTAACGCAACACAATTCAAAAATATATAAATAACTAGTTGTCGAATAATATTANACTAATGACATTTCATTCGTAACTTTTACAAATTAACGTAGCCCAATATATAAATAACTAGCTATCGAATTACATTAATTCAATGCATACAAATACCAAAAAGTAGATATTAATATTAAAATGTCGGTGATCCATATTAATAATTCATTTGTTTCAAACAGTTTGCCTACATAAAGAAAATGAAATATAAATTAAAATTTATAAAAATAAAATATTTTTAAGATATAATTATGGTGGATGTCCATAATCTTTACAAAAAATGCAAATGAATCCCAAACTCCACTGTTTCTTGTTTTTAAAATGGGCTAATGGACTTTAAAATAATTTGAGCTTTAAAATTAAAATTATAAAATGATCTGATTTATTTAATTAATTTGTTAATTTATTTAGAAAAATAAATTTAATTAATTTAATTTAATTAAGAAAATAAAATAAAATTTAGTTTCAGTTCTTATTCGGCTCTTGGTTTAGACCCTACCCAAACCCACCAATTCTCAATTCGAGTACCCGTTCGTGTATTTAACTTATGAAGAACCGCTTCGTTCAGTTTGGTCCGATTCGATTCGAGACTTTTGGACACCCTAGATCAAACAAGGAAATAATTGTTTTTTTATAATAGATTTTGTGAATAGTGATTTATTTTGAAAAATATGTAATTAAAAAGTAAAAAAAAATTATGGATCAACGTGCAAAATATTTTATTGAGAGAATAAATGATTGAAAATCAATTTAAAAAATGAGTTTTAAAAAATTTGTATCAGATACGGGCTTACGAAAACACCAATTATATCGTGTTTATCGTTTTACAATTCCTCATCAGTAGACTCCATTCTCTTATAAGTATTGAGTAAAAAGAGAGGTAAAAATAGTCACATTTGGTTTTCAAATTGACAATATATTTTCACCTTTGAATATCGCTTAAATAGTAAAAGACACACAATTTACCATTTTTGTAGAAACTTGGAGAGTAGTAGTTTGGCCAAGCATAAGGAGTAAATTCTAATTATAATTTTCGAATACGATATGTTGGCGTTATTCGCATGAATCTACATAAAATTGAGTGGCAGAAGAAAAAGGTAGGCATTAAAGTTCAATTCAAAGAAACACTGCAGCACTGTGATAGAGATGCTTCCTGCTGAGGTCCAGGGGGCTGCGAGGATTCTTCATAAGTATTGGATTGACAAATACTCCTCGTATGTCGAGATCTGTGATGCGATGGATATGGTAGAGGCTGGCTTCGCCCTGTTCGCTCTCAGGGCTTTTTCTTAAACGCCCAAATGGAGATGAGGCGACCACGTGGCGTCAATAAGGAATATCTCCAGAGGGTCAACAATGCAGAGGTGGCCCTAAATAAAGCAAAGGCTGATGCGTCTTCTGCCAATGAGGCCATTGAAGCTTCTAAGGTAAACCAAGTTGAGGCGGAGTCTAAGATGAGTGCGCTATCAAAAGAAAATAATGAGTTGAAGAAGAAAGTCCATCTTTGAAAATAATTCTTTATTAGTTGTTAAAATTGTTTACCCCAAAATATGTACCAATGATGTGCCAACGATCCCAAAGCCTCTCACATTCACGCAAATTTGTTTTCTGCATACTTAGACAAATCGTTAGTCACACTTGACCTTCTCCGGAGGGGTGGAGTTGGCCGCGCGCACTCCGACAATCAAGTCGGTTGGAGAAATAGATATACGAGTATAAGAGAACTTTAAATGAGAGCCTCCATTTTTTTTTTAAAAAAAAAGGTCGGCTTTGGGGAGAAATAAGTAAAATGTATGGTAGCAAGATTATAGATTTGAGAGTCTAAACTTGCTACTCTTAAATGACCTAAGTGTGAGCTTTTATATTTGGGCAAGACAAATGAAGGCTGTTGGATAATGCACGTGACTTCATCCAATTGACTGACATTTCTTGTCATAGACATCAATCAATCACAACTTAAATACTGATACTATTTTTATATCCATAAGGTCTAACTTGCGACGTTGGACCTTGACCAAATAGGTTGGCGGCGGCGACGGTCGCAGTGGATTATCTTGTCAGTCACACATAATACAAGATCTATTTAAGATCTCTTCATCACTACGCCGGACCAAGTCTTCCCATGGGGTCTGCGTGTAATGGGGTCGGTCCAGTTTCACTTTGAGGGGAAAGTGGGTCGTCCGCGTTTGAGAGTCGGTCCAACTTCGCCTCATGTTGGTCTATAGGGCGTGGAACCGCCGAAACCATTTCCACGTAGGATAGTTGAGACCACGTTGGGGTAGGTCCTCGAGTAAAGAGGCGTAACAAAAATAACACACCACCATATTTTTTTACTCGAAGTTAAAAAATAAATGTATAAAAATAAAGAATTATGCTAAAAGTATACATAGCATTTGGTCATTATGTCAACACCCATAGCGTGATCCAAAAATAAATAAGATGGTAAATGTGAATATTTTAATATCAGTAGCGTCCCTCTAACCCTCTCTCCGACTGCCCCACCTGCCTCATCCCCTCTTATTGGAAGGAGGAAATACGTGTAAATGCCCGTCCCACAATGCCATTTTTTAAAAGGAAAAGTCTACATGTACAAAATAAACTACAGAATTTTATACAGCCTGTTGACGTGGCTCCAATGTTTGAAAAGTCAATTTCTCACGGCTAGAAAAAATTGGGACTAAAAAAGTTAAAAACAAAAAGGACAAAAGGCGCCTTTTTCCTCCATTTCACCAACACTCTAGAAGCAACGCAAAGAAAGACCCTTGGAAATGCCGTTCGAAAATTGAAATGGAATCATGGCAAAACCAATTCGACGATGCCGGCAACATCGACGTCGGCGTTGACAAGAGGTTGAACCCGAACCCGACGATGTTATCTTCATATTTCGCAGCCGGAAGTGAGTTTTTTTATGATGAAGCCATNCGCAAAGAAAGACCCTTGGAAATGCCGTTCGAAAATTGAAATGGAATCATGGCAAAACCAATTCGACGATGCCGGCAACATCGACGTCGGCGTTGACAAGAGGTTGAACCCGAACCCGACGATGTTATCTTCATATTTCGCAGCCGGAAGTGAGTTTTTTTATGATGAAGCCATCGAGGAAACCCAAGCAGATAACTCCCAGGCCGACAACCTCAACACCGATAACGACATGGGTAAGAATGTTTTGAAACTAATTTTTCCATTATTTTATTTTTATTCGTGGTTGTCTAAGTATCCCATTTTTGGAAGAACACGGAGTGCAAAGATAGTTTTGAGCATGTAAAATGGGTAAGATTGTTTTGAGCTTGTAAAATGCAAGCTGACTTTGTTTTATAATTAATGGCAACAGAATGAGGTACTTTGTTAAAATATATAACTTACAAAGTGCACTATTCTCTTTCTTTTATGTTTTTGCCTCTCTTCTTCAATGCTAGCTTCTTGTTTCTCCATGAATGTTATTAATCCTATTCACACGCTTTCCTTCTAATTGTTCTGTTATAGGCAAGTTATTGTCCATAGTTTGGGCAATCTGCCATGTGAAAAGTACTACAATAGCCAATTGACTTAAATTTATCACTGTCTATTTTTCATCAATGTAGGTGATTTGCAAATTATTTCATCTGAAGAGGACGATCAGAATGATACAAGCGTAGGTGAAGAAACGGAAATTATTGTGCCTGTCGTTGGAATGAAGTTTAAAGATGAAAATGAAGTTTTCGAATTTTATAAGAACTATGCTTACCAAGTTGGTTTTCCGGTGCGAAAAATGAATTCGAAGAAGGGTGACGATGGGGTTGTACGTTACGTGACTTTTACATGTAGTCGGGAAGACAGTCGAACTATCGGTACAAATACAATTCTGAAGCCTCAACCGACCATGCAAACTGGCTGTAAAGCAAGATTGACAGCATGTTCTGAACTTACTGGCGCATGGCGTATTAACACTGTCCATTTGGAGCACAATCATAAAACGAGCCCATCGAAATCAAGGCTATATCGATGCAATCGCGAGATTAGTGCACGTGTGAAAAGACAACTTGAAATAAATGACATTACTGGAATACCACTGCACAAAAGTTTTAATTCAGCCGTAGTTGAAGCCTGTGGGTATGACAAGATTATATGTGTTGAGAAAGATTGTAGGAATTTCATTGATAAAGTCCGGCGTTTAAGGCTTGGTGAAGGAGATGCTGCTGCAATACAAGCGTATTTTTCGAAGATGCAAGCAACTAGTCCCGGCTTCTATTTTAGCATAGACTTAGATGACTCGACTGAGGAATGTATTCTGGGCGGATAACAGGTGTAGGCAAGCGTGTAAGGAATTCGGTGATGTAGTTACGTTTGACACCACGTACTTGACTAACAAGTACGAAATGCCATTCGCTCCATTTGTTGGGGTGAACCATCATGGGCAATCAACTCTTCTAGGATGTGGTTTGGTCTCAAATGAGGATACAAGGACTTTTGTATAGCTATTCAGGACGTGGCTTCAATGTATGCATGACCAAGCACCAAATGGAATAATTACAGATCAAGATCGTGCTATGCAAAATGCAATTGAAATCGTGTTTCCAAACACAAAACATAGATGGTACTTGTGGCATATTCTAAAAAAGTTACCTGAAAAATTCGGCGGACATAGACATAAAGCTTCTATTCTTCATGTTGTGCATCGATTGGTGTATGATGTGCAAAGTTGTGAGGAGTTTGAGCAAGGTTGGAATAAGATGCTTGAAGATTACGATTTGCATGAACATGCTTGGCTGACGGGTCTATACGATGAAAGAAGTCGATGGGTGCCATGCTACTTGAAAACTTCATTTTGGGCGGGTATGTCAACCACACAACGAAGTGAGGGTATTAATGCATTTTTATTATGAATTGCTGGAACATAGTTGGTTGACTGGACTATACAATGAAAGAAGTCGATGGGTGCCATGTTTTTTAAAAACATCATTCTGGGCGGATATGTCAACCACACAACGAAGTGAGGGTATTAATGCATTTTTTGATGGATATGTTCATTCCAAAACATCTCTGAAGCAATTTGTGGAGCAATACGAGCGTGCATTGAGAAGTAAAATTGAAAAAGAGTTTCAAGCTGACTTCAAATCATTTTCCCAAATGGTCCCATGTGCGACAAAGTACGAAATGGAGAAGCAATTTCAATCAGTTTACACAATCGCAAAGTTCAAGGAATTCCAAGAACAATTTACTGGAAAGGTGCATTGTGAAGTATTACACGTTTATGATTCTTACATGCATGCTACGTATGACGTACGCGAGGATATTATCGTCAATGATTGTATGAGGACAACTACATTTAAAGTGCACATGCGTAAGGATAAATGTGAGTTCGAGTGTAGTTGTCACTTGTTTGAGTTCAGAGGAATTATTTGCAAGCACGCGATTACAGTTTTGATCCGAAATCAGGTTAAATTAGTTCCCAATAAGTACATACTAAGTAGATGGAGGAAAGATGCTAGTAGACCGTACACGAGGGTGCCGATCAATTATGATGGTTGGATTAATACTCCAGACCAAGTTCGATATGAGCACATGTGCAATG
>CAIGRO010056406.1:0-11620 GCA_903798355.1 Fraxinus baroniana
TAAAGAGTTTTTCTTTTTAAGAATAGAGTATCTTAAAGCAAATTTTTCAAATTTTTCAAGTAAATCGTCATAAGAATTAGATAATTCATCATAAGAACATTTTTTCTTTTGAACTTACCTCATCTTCGAGTGCCATGAAGCACATGTTGGCCATTTCATCTTGACTATCGCTTACATTTTGATCTTCATCATAACTATCATCCCAAGTACTTTGGAGTGCCTTTTTTTTGATATTCTTCTTTTTGTTCGGACACTCGGTTCTTTTGTGATCGGGTTTATCACATTCGTAGCAAACGATTTTCTTGCTTCTTTCTTCTCCTTTGTCATCCTTTGTAATTTTCTATTGTTTCGAAATCCTCTCCATTTCTTTACAAGGATTTCAATTGCCAATTTTAGAGCAATTTAACGTTTCGGAGCCTCTTTTGATTCTTCTTTGCTCTTTCTCGTCTTCTCCTTGATTTCGACATTGTTGAGTTCATAGCTCATCAAGGTTTCATAAAGTTCTTCCAAGGGATATGTATTCACATCTTTTGTGTTTTCTATCAACATTCGTATAGGGCTCCATTCCTCCGAGAGTGATTTAAGCATTTTACTTACAAGTTCACGGTTAGTGTATTTACGATCAAAACCCTTTAAACCATTTATAATATCGGTAAAATGAGTAATCATATTTACAATAGATTCATCTTGTTTCATAAAGAAATTTTTGAATGCTTTAACTAACATATTTATTTTACTTTCTTTAACCTTACTTGTCCGAACATGGGTAACTTCGAGAGCATCCCAAATATCATACTTTAACCTTACTTGTCCCAACATGTGTAACTTCTAGAGCATGCCAAATATCATAGGCCAGCCAAATCACGTGTGCTAATTTTATTAAATTCATTTCTATCTAGTGCACAATATAGTAAATTTTTGGCCTTAGCATTTAATGAAAATTGTCTTCTATCTTCTTCATCGTATTCTTCTCTAGGTTTGGGAATACTTTGATCGGGTCTTCCATCAATCTTGATAGTCTTTGTAGGCACATATGAACCATATTCAATTATTTTCCAAATATTATAATCAATTGATTGAACATATATTATCATCCTAGCTTTCCAATTATTGTAGTGTGTGCCATCAAAGAAAGGAGGTCGGTTTGTGGAATGTCCATCAAGATTTTGAAACATGGTGTTAGCCATTACTCAAGATTGTGAAATCTTAAACAAAGGTGAGTACCTTGCTCTGATACCAATTAAAAGATCAAGATTGGCTAACCAAGAGGGGGTGAATTGGTTTTTAAAGATTTTTCGTTAAAAGCACAAGGTTTAATATAATAAGCCAGCAAATAATAGAAGACGACTAAAACACAAATAAACAAGTAAGTGGAATAACGTAATTTGCACAAAGTAAAAGCGTTAAGTAAAAGGGATAGAGAGCGATATAATTATGGAGGTTCGATCCAATACAATGATCTGCGTCCCCCCATTACCAAGCTTTCCGACACGAGCAAGGCCTTTTTCACTATGTTGATTGACTTATGGTGCAATCCAACCATTACAACGCTTCCAGTGACTTACAACCAAAGAGCACCGATCCTTTTACAATATTGAGCTTTCCGGGACCTCAATACAATTCACAATTCAAAATAAGTTTACAAGTGAAGTCTTCTCTTCTTAATAGATGATGATTCCAAAGTTGTAAACAAGAAGAGAAGTAGGCAAATACTTTAATGAATAGAAATGAATGAAGCTCAAGTGTTTTGCGTGTAAATCTTTGATGTATGATTTTCAGGAATTAGTTTTGATCAAATATTTTTCAAGAGCAAAATGATTCGATAATAAATAACATAAGAGATCAATGTTAGCTCAAGAAGTATCAAATTGAATTCTCAAAAGTTGTTTTTCAAATGGTAGGTGAGTTGGTATTTATAGCAATTGAAAAATGCCAAACTTTCGGTCCAACCGGATAACCCAACTTACCATTTTAACAACCCTGTTAGAATGGTCAAAAAATTGACCATTGCTAGCAAACCGAACGTCGTGTTTGCCATCCGGACGTCCGGATGTCCAGAATTGGTCAACATCATTTTCCTTTTTATTTTGTTTACAATCAATGATGTTTTTACCTGATTTTTCAAAGTAAGTTTCTTTTGACAATTTTCAAGAAATAGGTTGGAAAAATTTCCCTTTGAAAAATAATTTTGTGCAAATATTTTTCGTCTCATAAATTTTGTCGTGTACGAGAAAATCATCAATTGAGCTCAAAGTGTCATTGCCAAAAGTTAGTGTTTTACCTTTACAACCGAGCCAAGATAAATTTTGTTATAAAGTCTTCGATCAATTTTGGCGCGAATGCTCGTTTTGCAGCTTGAGTTGAAATGACGTAAAGCTTGTCTCTATGAGTGCTCGATCAATATTCATTTGAGCTTCCTTCATTGACAACTTCTCGTTCAATGACTTTGACTCAATATGCTAACATGTAATCAATTTAAAGATTAAATTAGAGACAAACATAAATTGTTTGTTATAATCAAAACATACAGTTTGACCATGGGTCAACAATGTTTTCTTTTTGCGCTTCTTAGTGTGCCATAGAGATGGAATAGAAAAGAATTGGGACCTCTGAAACGGCATTGTTATGGTTGACGATGGGAAGTTGCGACACGTGTGCCAAGAGAGGCAGCCTCTTTTATATTGTTTAGGATATAGGAGAAATAAATAATAACTAAATAACTAAATCATAAGCAAATGATCATTTTCACGACTTAAATGGTACTTCAAAATTGAATTTACATTGCATGACAACTAAGCCACCAAGAACTAGTTGTTGGTGAGAAAGAAAATCATTAGCTAATACGACCATCATCAAGACTTGAGAAGCACATCACACAAGTAAAAAAACTAGTACTCCAAAAAACTATGGGATTGCCCACAATCGATTCAAAGATTGAGAAAAAAAATGACCTAATAACAAGAACTAAGGCTAACGAGGAGGCTCAGAAAATGTGATGAAAATAAATTTAATAGAAAAGTAATAGGATTTTCTTGTAAACAAGGGGTGCCAACTTCATAATCACCTACAAACTCTCCCTCAACAGGAAAGTCTCGTGACACGAACCCATAATCATAATTCTAACATTAGCAATCACGATAGAACTTGTCATAGTCAATCTTAGAGGAGACCAGAAAGGCTAACTTGCTCTAATGTGAAAATATACGGACCAAATTTATCTTTTTAGAAAGTTCAAAGACTAGTATCCAAGATTGTGAAATCTTAAAAACCACCTTACATAAATCTGAAATATAAAGACTAACTTGCACAAACAAAAAAGTTCGTTGACAAAGTTGTAATTGGACAAAAATATGATAAATGTCCAAAGCTTCCCAACAAGAACCACAATACCTAAATGACATATGTTGATATATGAATTAATGGCAAGTTAGTTTAGTGAATTACATTGGTAGATACGAGGTTAGTTTAGACATTTTAATTCTCCATTTTTCCTATAAATACCGTATTTTCCCTATAAATACCAGATGTTCCATCCGGATTGAGTGAGTTGAAATAATAACTATTTTTCCCGCCTAGATCTCTCTTCTCTCTCGAATCCATTTCCTGTAAATTCACATGGTATTAGAGATTTGAAGCTTTGCTGTGATGGCATCACGTGGATCACTTGTTGGATATCTGATAGATGAAGATGCAAATTCTATTACCAGTCAATTAATCACATATCCAAGCAGTCCTTATTACCTCCACTATGGCAACAACACGGTATGCAGCTCATATCTATCGTGCTCACAGAGGAGAACTATGCGACATGGAGTCGCACTGCTATCATGGCACTGAGTGTCAAAAATAAAGAAGGATTCATCGATGTTCAATAGATAAACCGAATCCTGATGATTTGCTATATAGCGCATGGAGAAGATGCAATCACGTGGTGTCTTCATGGATCATTAATTCAATCTCAAATGAGCTTTATCCAAGTGTTATGCACTACGATTCAACTAAAGAGATATGGACTGAATTAGGATCATTACAGACAAGGCGATGGCCCTCGAATTTATGAATTGAATAAGCAAATTACTTCAATTTCACAAGAGAATGGATTAGTCAATTCATATTTCAATATATTCAAAGGACTTTGGGAATAGTTAGATAATTACAGACCAAATATTAGTGGCATTGATTATAAGAAAGAGGATCAAGTTATGCAGTTCCTTATGGGATTGGATGAACATTATTCTCGAGTTAGAAGTCAAGTTTTATTGATGGATCCTCTGTCCCCACTAAATAAGGTTTTTACACTTATTTTACAAGATGAAAGGCAAAAGGAATTTAGTACTAAGAAACAACAGAGTTTCGAGGTAGCTGCTTTTGCCAATAACCTGGTGCACACTTCAGATGGAAATCAGAGAAATGCTAGATTTAGTCAACTTCAGAGAAAGGAGAGGCATATGTGCAGTTATTGTGGCATGCTTGGACACCTTAAGGGAAAGTGTTACAAGTTAATTGGATATTATCCTGTTCATCGACTTGCTAAAGGAAGAACTGTTATGGCAAATGTTGTAGGACAAGCTTCTGCTGGTGTTCAATCTAATGTTGTAGATTTCCTTTCTAATCTTACTATCACCCCAGATCAATGCAAGCACGTCCTAGCTATGTTAATACCACAGTTGAGAGAGAAATCATCCACTTGTCTTCGAACATAGTCCCATTCACAACCTCAGGATGCCATATCTACTGAACATTCAGTGCCAGATGCTTTTGCCTTCTCAGGTAATCGTGTTAACACTCATAAAGATGCAGGCAAACGGATAATAGATACAGGAACATCAGAACATATGGTGTGCTCTATCAGACACTTAACTACTATATCCAATACTGGCAAAGCATTAGTGAGATTGCCAAACGGTGACACTGCTGAGGCCACTCATATTGGGACAGTAAAGTTGTCTGATACTCTAGTTTTGACAGATGTTTTGGTGGTGTCTTGTTTTACATTCAATTTGATTTCAGCAAGCAAATTAACACTTAAGCACAATTGTTTTCTGATATTCTTACATGAATATTGTTTTGTTCAGGATCTTTTAACATGGAGGACGATTAGGGTGGGCAAACTTGATGATGGATTGTATTCATTTCAGCATCTTGCTCAACAAATTCAATCTGATTCTCAACATACTGAACTCCTTCACAATAGCTTTTCTGCTTTTCCTCATTCTAATTGCACATCTGATATTTATTTGCAATGTAATAATGCAAGATCTGTTGCTTGTAATGCCATAAACAACTTCACTATGAACACAGACATTGATATGTGGCATTGTTATTTGGGACATGTTCCTAATTCCAAGCTATCGATATTGCCTAATCTCGCTCCAACTATCACATTCAATAAAAACATGCATTGTACCATATGTCCAATGGCCAAATAGCATAGGTTGCCCTTTCCAAGAAGTGAAACCAGAACCTAAAAAATGTTTGACTTCATCCATTATGATATATGAGGACCATATTCAGTTCCCTCATTGGATGGTTCTAAATGTTTCTTAACCATTGTGGATGATCACACTCGAATGACTTGGACATATTTGTTAAGGAAAAGTCTCAAACTAGATCTATTATCCAATCTTCTTATTATATGGTTCAAACTCACTTTCAATGTAATCTGAAAACTCTTAGATCTGATAATGGACCTGAATTCCACATGAGTGAATTTTACCATTCTAAGGGCATCATACACCAACTTAGTTGTGTAGAAACCCCTCAACAAAATGGTGTGGTGGAAAGAAAACACCAGCACCTCCTAAATATTGCTAGAGCTATCAAATTTCAATCTAATTTACCTCACAAATTTTGGGGAGACGGCATACGTACTGCCACACATCTTATCAATAGGGCTCCTACTCCTATACTTGAAAATAAAATTCCGTATGAAATGCTATATCAGACACCTCCATCATATTCACACCTTAATGTTTATGGAAGCCTCTGTTATGCTTCCAGCCTCAAAAGAAATCGCACCAAATTTGATCTCAAGGCTATACCTTGCATTTTCATTGGATATCCCTATGGCATGAATGCATACAAACTCTGCAATTTGCTTACCAAAACTGTCTTCACTTCTATAGATGTAACCGTTCATGAAAACATATTTCCATTCCATCATTCCAAGTTCCTTAACTCTTTGTCAAAGCCTGATGCTAGTCTAATACATAATTCATCTTTGTTCCTAGCATCAACTCATGATTTATCTCTTGACTCATCAGTTTCAAGTTCTGATATTAACTCTGTTCCTACTACTGGTTCCTCTCCTCTTATTTCATCTTCCCATTCACCTAATTTACCTAAAATACATAATCAAGCATCAACTCCAACTCCTCCAGTACCAACTAGACAATCCATCAGATCTAAAAGAGCCCATGCTTATCTCCAAGACTATCATTGCAGTCTAGCATCTCAAGTGCCTGTTCCTTAATTGAAATCCATGACAAGAGGTCCAATGGCTGGTAAGCAATATCCCATTTCAGAAAATTTGGATTATGGAAAGTTATCTTTTGCTCAGAAAAAATACTTATTGGCCTTATCAACCATTTATGAACCTCAAACATATGATGAAGCTTCTAAGTATCCAGATTGGTGCAAAGCCATGGACTCAGAGTATCGGGCTTTGGTTTCCAACAATACTTAGACAGTCAGTCCACTTCCTGCACATAAGAAATATGTGGCTTGTAAATGAATTTTTAAGGTCAAACTCCATTCTGATGAAACAAAGGAAAGGAAGAAAGCCCGACTTGTTGCCAAGGGTATCACGCAACAAGCTAGACTTGATTATGAAGAAATCTTCTCTCTTGTTGCCAAGCTTGTTACAGTAAAGATGATATTGGCAATTGCAGCTCATAAGTGTTGGCACCTGCATCAATTGGACATCAACAATGCATTCCTCCATGGTGAACTTGATGAAGAATACATATGTTGATGCACAAGGGTTATGAACAGCAGGGGAAGAATGGTGAGCAACTTGTTTGCAGGTTGAACAAGTCCATTTATGGACTTAAACAGGCGTCCAGACACTGGAACACCAAGTTAACTTCATACATTTTGTCACAAAACTTCAAGCAATCAAAGTCTGATTACTCATTATTCAACAAGCAACATAAAGGGTCATTCACTGTCCTACTCATTTATGTCTATGATATAATCATAAGAGGTAATGACTTGATTTACATTGAGCACTTTAAGAAGGAAGTGAACAAGAAATTCAAGTTGAAAGACTTAAGAGTTCTGAAATATTTTCTGGGACTTGAAGTATCAAGAATAGCCAATGGAATTCCCATAAATTAGAGGAAAGATACACTGGATGTTCTAATGTAGGTTATTTGGGAGCTAAACCTGCAAACTGTCCCTTACCATAGAATTTGAAGCTTAGTAAAGATGAAGGGGAAGTTGTTGAGGATGTCGGTGCATATCGAAGATTGGTGGGAAGAATCTTGTACTTAACCATAAACAGACCCCTAAGATTTCAGCTAAAAAAAAAACATCTTTGGCGTCTCTCAGTGGCAAATTGCTGGAAAATAGATGTTAGCAAAAAAGAAACAATTTAGGTGGAGTTCTCTCAATAACAAATTGTTGAAAAATAGATTTGAAGGCCCAAATTCAGTAAATAACTAATATGTAAGCTAACCACTAGATGAATCGTCGTGACCAGGAGGAAAGATTGGTGGTGAATCGTCGTGACCAGCAGGATGTCGGTGCATATCGAAGATTGGTGGGAAGAATCTTGTACTTAACCATAAACAGACCCCTAAGATTTCAGCTAAAAAAAAAAACATATTTGGCGTCTCTCAATGGCAAATTGCTGGAAAATAGATGTTAGCAAAAAAGAAACAATTTAGGCGGAGTTCTCTCAATAACAAATTGTTGAAAAATAGATTTGAAGGCCCAAATTCAGTAAATAACTAATATGTAAGCTAACCACTAGATGAATCGTCGTGACCAGCAGGAAAATACACAATTGCTGGACTAAAAAATGAACAATTGCTAAAATTGTCTAGAGTAGAAAAATAGAAAACCCTGTTAATAGGAAGAACACATTTATTGCGATCCTTTGCACCAATAGAAAATAAGATCTATACATAGTAATTGAAGACCTCAACACCAAGAAGTCGGTGTTGTGCAAGTCACAACAGTAAAAAAAATCCAGAAACAAAGTCTCCTGCACAAAATTGTTATTGCGGAAATTACAGCAACAAAAACAGGGTCATTGTAGTGAGAAAGACTCTAGATGCTTAGTCATGCACAGTGAACAACTTTTTGATTGTTGAACAACTTTTAACCAACACAATTTTAGATCTATATCACTGTTGGGAATTTGCTTAGTTTGCACAACGAAATTTAAAATAATTTCAATTCCCTTTAAAAAAATTCTTTGTGTTTAGATAGAAATTTTGATTATAATTGTACCTTTTACAGATTTTGCAAACTCCTTTACTAATCTTGAAACGTGGACAATCACAATCTTTACAAGCCTTTGTAAATCATGATCTTTCCACACCACATTTGTCCAATTGTCCAATCTCTAATGATAATCCCCACAAGAAAGATACTGAACAAGAATAAGATATTAGGGTTTTCTTTCTCGTGCTAGCAAGATTATGATATTTTGAGATATGTCAAGTTGTAATTGCAATTTCAATTGCTATTGTAACAACTTACGAAAAACTCAAACTCTAACTGTTTATTCATAGATATTTAAGTGGACTTCACCCACCCACCCACTAAACAAAGCTAGCCCAATATTTAATTAATCTAATTATTTAAACTTGGCAAGTAAGTTAATTAATCCAATCAATTAACTTAAACCGATTAATAAACAATCCAATTAATTAATCCTACAAAAGTAATTCATAATATCATTTTTCTAGTTCTTCCTTTTGTGTGACCCATCAGATTTCTGATCACAATATCGGCTAACGTGAATTATTATTTTGATCTAATCAAAATAAAATAAATTAAAACTCTCTTTTGATTTATCAATAATTCACCTATATTAATTAATTTACATTCGTCATCCCAAAGTGACATCTAACAATATGTTAGGACCATACATGTGACTAAAAATGTCATGTTGTATAATAAAATCAAACTTGTTCGTTTACCTTGAAATTATAATTCATTCGTCAATATGATCCGATTAATTACGAAATATAGAAGTGCGTCAATATCAATTATCGATTATATATTTCATTTCACTCTTAAGTTAATAATAGTCAAAACTCTTTTCAACTTATGTACTTACATTGGCCAAGGATTTCGATATCAACTTAATCGAATGAAACTTACATCATAATCTCTAACCATATAAGATTGACGAATTCTTTATTGATCATTCACAACCTTCATATGATTTTTGACAGACTCGAACAATGTCATATTATTAACTCTTGACATAGCAGCATAACCAAAGTGTGACTATTTTCATAAAAGGCATTATGATGACCTTAAGTCGAGAAACCAATCTCACTATCGTACGTTAAAAAATAACTACTGACGCTCAGATAGTTGTTCATGTGAAACATCTCCAGTTGGTCTCTAATGTTTTATTCTCTTAAGAAAACATCCACGTGACCATTTAAATGACATTATATTTTAGCTTCTGTGATCAGCTATTCACTTAATAAGTGAGAAATACCAGACGTTCTGGTCTATCCATAATAACGATATCTGTATCACGTTATTACTTACGATCATGGATAATTTAAAATTTAGGCATACGTAATTTGTTTCTCACAATCACAACTCCATGTGATTAATAAGTTACCAAAATTTGAATCTACGAAATATGTTAATTTAATTTGTCATAATAATAATTCAATCAAATAATAGATTTGTCATAAATAATAATGCATTAATCGTATTAAAAGTGTTTACGTTCAAAATCGATTGGACCTATGGCATAACACTTACACTTTTATGCACCATTATGTGCTGACTAAAGTTTGAGATGAGATTACTTGATGGTAAGCTTTAAATTCCAACATTTATAAGAAAGATTATCGTATTGGGAATCTTGATTTTAATATGTTGAAGTGGAGACAATGTATGAGGTTTTGATAATAAATTTTCTTGTTCAAATGGGTGTGTTATATTCATGAAGTGGTCATGTGCTTTTAGTGTTGATCTACTTATTTTATGTTGTTTTGTTCAAAGAAAGTGCATATATCTGCCAACAAGATATATGCATGTCTAATTTAAGTTCATTTATATGTTATAATGAGGTCACTAAGATATAAGAATTAGAAAATAGCATGCAAATAAACTAGAGTCATAAATATAACAAATATAGGTTCCCAAATAAATTTTTACACCATTTATTGTGGTTTCAGGTTGCTGTGTGATCTCCCGGTGATGATTTGGCCATGGGTGCTACATGATCACCCATCATGTTGCTTTGTGATATGCCGATTTGTGATATTTTATTACCCTTCGAATTGCTTCGTGATCTTGCGAATATCATCCTTATATTTTAGCCTCTTTGTGTTGCTTCGTTTTCCCTTGGCCTGTTTTGAACGTTCTATGTATAATATCATTTGACGACGAGCCCATGACAAGATAAAAGAAATGGCAAGCACCATATTTTAGAGTTACTAGTTTATGATATTTACAAGTTTATCCTTATGATGATTTGCATGCATTTTTTTTTATGATTCTTAATTCGTGATATTTCTAAGCTTAGCACCTGTTTGGTAGGCATTAAAATCAGATTTTTAGTAGATTTTGATAAAAGTTGATGAAATGTGTAGTTGAAAAATTGTGGACCCCATAAAAAGTGTGGTTAATTGATTTTGACTTAAATTAAAATCTAGATTTCTACCAAATAGGGACTTAATATTATGTTGTTTGCATATATTATATTCTCCGACATGATTCATACTTTGCTCGTTGAACCTCACAATTCGTAGTCGTTTCATGACTATGAAACTAAGCTATGTTGAAGTTGTCAAGAACGGGTGGAGGTGATATTTCGATGGTCTAGAGTTTCACTTAGTCCCCAAGAACGATGCTTGTATATATTACCCTCAATGGCATGGCCTTTTCTTCTAGAAATTATTACCCTTTTCATCAAAATAAAAGGTTATGGGGCATTCCAGAAAACATACAAAGGTTAGAGGGGTAACGTGCCAATTATCTTAGATAAATTAATATAGTTTTGAATTCCATTTATTCTTAATTTTTACAAGTAGACACATGATTAGATAGTGTTAAAAGTATGATGACCTGCATTTTGTTTGATCGGTCCTGAAAGCTCGCAGTACGATATATTTGGTGAAACTAAAATTATGAGAAAAAATTGGGGTATGTGGTGATAGTGGAGAGATCAAGCCAAGCCTAAACTTGTAGCTTACCACTGATGTATATTAGGGTTTCATCATATCATATCATTCAAAGTAGCCGCATCTTTTATAATCATCTTTAATATAATGAATATCTCCTTATCTGCCCATGATATTTTTCTTCTTGGGTTTTCAAGTAAATCTTGTATTCTTTCTTCTTAAGTTTATATTGACTATCCTCGTTTTTCATTAAAAAAAAAAAAAAAAAAAAAAAAAAAAAAAAAAAAAAAAAA
>CAIGRO010056406.1:11688-22103 GCA_903798355.1 Fraxinus baroniana
AAAAAAAAAAAAAAAAAAAAAAAAAAAAAAAAAAAAAAAAAAAAAAAAAAAAAAAAAAAAAACTGGTACTAGAGCGAGGTTTTATTTTCATTGATAGCAACTATGAAGTAAAATATTTAGTTTTTGGATCGTAACATCGGATTTTCGTTATGGTAGGTGAAGATGTGGACTATGCTCGTGTAGATGGACTTGGATGATGCCTTAATAGGATTTGATAAGATGATTTCAACTTGGACTTAGGAGGAAAAACAACATAAGGATCAAAAAGCTCTATCCTAAATTCATTTTCATCTATCAAATCAAATGCTACATGACATTTTGAAAGAGAAAAGCACTGCTACATTATGGTTAAAGTTGGAGCATTTATGAAAAGCTTAACAAGTAAGTTACGTTTGAAGTAGCACTTGTATTCTCATCGGATAGCCGAAGCTACGTCTGTAGAAGATCACTTAATCGTCTTTAAGGAAATTATCTCTGATCTGCAAACCATGGAGGTTAACTACGATGAAGAAGATTTATGGTCGATTTTATTGTGTTCACTACCCTCTTCAAATATGAATTTCAGAGATACTATTTGTACAGTCATGATACTCTTATCATGAATGAAGTCTATGATGTTTTATACTCTAAGGAGAAGATGGAGTAGTTTGTGGTGTGTTATGAGGCAAAGGCAAAGTGCCTTGTTGCTTGTAGGAGGACACGATTTTCAACAAATATAAAATAATTTCTAAATGGTCGAAATTAAAATATTTGATGGGGCTGTTAGAATACTTGGTGATGTGAGACATGTTCTGAATCTGAAGAGAAGTCTTATCTCTTTGGTTACTCTTGATTTAAGAGGGTATAAGTACATTGGTGAAGGTGAAGTTCTGAAGGTTAGCAAAGGTTTCCTTGTTGTGATTAAAACGAAGGGAAGGTTTGTTGAGTTATAGGTTTTGCTGGGTTCTATAGTCATAGGTGATACAGGTGTCGCTACTCCTTCTCTGTTACATGATGATGTTACTAGATTTGGTATATACGTCTTGGGAATATTAAAGCGAAGTGATGGTTGAACTGAGCATGAGATGACTTCTTAATGGATAGAGTAATAGTAAATTGAAGTTATGTGAGCACTACATTTTTGGGAAGTAGAAGAGAGTTAGATTCACCAAAGGCATTCACAACACGAAGGGAACATTTGATTTCATACATTCTGATCTCTGGGGACCATATAGGGTGTCTTCTACATTCTTAAAGTAGAAGAGTGATGTGTTTTCTACGTTCAAGGAGTGGATGATCATGATTGAGAGACAGACAAATAAGCAGGTGAAATGTCTCCGCAATGATAATGGTTTGGAATTTTGTTCTAATGAGTTTAATGTTTTCTGCAAGTTAGAAGGAATTTTGAAGCACTTAACAATTTGTAAGACTCCACGGCAAAACTGTAAGGCACTTGACAATTCGTTTTGGGTTGAAGGTGTTTCTACAACATGTTTTCTTGCTAACCGCTCACTCTCAACTCACATTGATAAAAAGACTTTTGAAGAGGTATTGTGTGAAACTTCTCCTAGTTTGAAGATATTTAGATATTCGTTTACACTCATGTTGATAATAGAAAATTGGAACTTAGATCTAGAAAGTGCTTATTTCTTGGCTATAAGTCCGATGCTATGGGATATAAGCTATAGTTCTCACAAATAAGTAAAGTCATAATCAATAGAGATGTTATATTTGATGAAAGTACAATGCTTACCTTCTAGAGATTCTTGTAATACGAATCAGCAAAAATTGAACACACGGGTAGTTTGAGATTTTTTTATGGTCTATATCATAGTCTACATCTCAGTCTAGCTCAAAAGTAAAGTGTCGTATCAATTTGTCACCACGATTCGCGCTACCACAATATTCTATTACTAAAGACACGCCTAGAATAAATAGACCTCCACAAAGGTACAGTAAGGCTTGTGCCTTAAATTGATAGAAGGTATTGATTTCACTAAAGAACCTTCTACTTACTTAGAAGTAAATAGTTGTAAAAAATCTGGTATATGGATAGTTGCTATACAGAAAGAGATAGATTGCTATGCAGAAAGAGATAGAATCACTTCATAAGAATGGTACATAGGATTTAGTGAGATTATCTAAGAATAAGAAAGTTGTTCATTGCATATGGGTGTTCAAAAGGAAAGAAAGTACAATAGGAGTTGAAGAAGTCAAGTATAAGGCAAGTCAGTTACAAAAGGATACAGTCAGATTCCAAGTGTAGATTCCACATATATGTTCTCTCCAGTTGTAAAGCATAGTTTGAATCGAACTTGCTTAGTATTGTAGCTACTTTAAAAAGCATACCTACTCCTATATGTTGATAACATCAAATGATAAGGGAAAGATAAGAAAGCTGTTCGGTGGACTTCTAGATACCTTCGTAGTTTTACTAATGTTTATTTGCACTTTGAGAGAAATACAGATGGAGTTATTGAGTATGTTGACTCTGATTTTGCTAGAGATCTTCATAAGAGAAAATATCTTACGTGGTATATTTTTATTATTGGTGGTTGTCCTATCAATTGGAGAGCTACTTTACATACTACAGTTGCATTGTATACTACTAAGACTGAGTACATAGCTATTAGAGATGCTTATAAGGAAACTATTAAAAAACTATTTGGTGAACTTGGTAAGCAGATTACTGAAGTCATTTAGAATAGTTAGAGCTCTATTTCTTAACAAAAGGTCAGATATTTCATGAGAGGACCAAATACATTAATATGTGGTATCATTTTATGCTTGATGTTATTTCTCGCGGTCATATTGTTGTGAGCAAAGTTGATACCCAAGATAATCATGTTAATATGATGAACAAGTCACTCCCTGTAGCTAAATCAAAGCATTGCTTGGATTTGGTTGGTATTTGTTGTTGAAGTTACCCTTATGGGCTTTTGTGGAATAGGTGGCGATTTTTGTTGAATAGTGAGATTTTATTCATTGCATTGAAATTTTTGTTAAGGTGGAAACTTATTAGAGTGCATTGACTTGAATTCTATTTGGCCCAGCTTGAAAAACTCATGGTGCAATATATTTGGTGAAACTAAAATTATGAGGAAAATGGGGGATCTCTGGTGATAGCGCCACTAATGTGTATTAGGGTTTTATCATATCATATCATATCATTAGGAGGAGTCCCACATCTTGTAATCATCTTTGATATAGTGAATTTCGCTCCCTCTACCCGTGTTTTTTCCTGTCTTGGATTTGCACGTAAATCTTGTGTTCTTGTTCTTAAGTTTATATTGTGTATCCTAATTTTTAATAAAAGATAGCATGTTTACTTGTCAACATAAATTACTACAAATTTTTAACGTTCACGAGCTAACTCGATGACTAACATTGTAAATTATAGTCTAGTAATTTGATAGAGACAAGTTAAAGTTGGTAGTGGCCCAATTGAGATTTCTTTGAAACTTCAATGACGAAAAATATTGTTTTGAAAATGACTGATTCCAGGACTTTATACACCGGAAACGAAGACAATTACTCATGGAAATAAGACCAAATAATTTTGGAGATTATATGTGAGGGGGGGATCTAACCAGAACAATGCCATGAGAAGAGAAAAAATATTTAAAAACCTTGTGCATAATTAAATATCAGAGATAAATGCTTGATTTTCGCATGGGTTCAGAAAGATTAGTAACTAGCATTGAAAAACATTCCACCTCAAAATCCTATTTTGAAGCAAAGCTACATCAACTGTTGCAATCTTCTTGAAGGACAGGATAAACAAGAACTCTAATCGAAAATAAATAAACTACAGACGACACAGATTTAAGGAAGAGAGAGACGCGAACATTCTTCACTTTCTTAGTAAGGAGAGAGGCCCACATTTGCAGCAGCGAGAAACCCATCCTTCATTAGAACGTCCTCTCCTTCCTACACACATTTCAAACCCAGAAACGAACTTTTTTTTGTCTCAATTTTGTTTGTAAAACGGGCTGAAATCAACGTAAAGAAATAGATTGAATCATGCTACACAAACAAGCTCAGTCACAATTATTAAAAACAAGAGGACACGTAGCTTAACATTAATATTAGACATTTTGATGAAAAAATAAAAAATAAAACCTTAGCCACATATATGCTGCCAACGCAACACCTATCCCTATTGCACTCCATGTATGAGTAGCATTATTGTACTAGATTTGACTCAAGCAATACAAAATCCATATTTTAATTAGGTTTTCCTTTTTTGATACTATCAAGTAATATTTGTGCTAGGTTGCATAGAAACTGAAACGGGAAACGAAACCATCATGACAAAGACACTTGAAAACTTCTTTTTGAAAATCAAATAGGACAAGAAATGCTATAGATACAAGATTAGAATTTATCTTTATAATTGAAACTTTTAAATTTAAAAGAACTTTAATATTATTTCAAACTTTAATAACTCGCTCATTCAATTTTAGCGTGATAATTAAAGTATGAAATAATGTAAATAGTTAATGTTCAGAATAAAACAAGAAGAAAATGTGAATTTTAAAAGAGTATTATTATATAACCTATTCATGTAATACTGGTTGTTGAGGTACCTGTTGGCAGACATTGGTTTTCTTCACGGGTTGATCTGGCATAAGTCCGAAATGAATGTGTGGGAAGTGGGCCCACTGAGAGCAAGAAAACAAAGCAGGGCAACAATCAAATCAAGAACCCTTTTTCTGAAAACTATACTGAAACTTCTGAACATGTAAGGGCAAAAATGAAACCCTAAGAAATTCATGGATTCTTACATTTTTTGCAGCAGCACTGAAGGCCTCCCTGTGACTTATATCAGGATTTCCAGCTTTGATACGTTGGATCTCGTCCCTGCAAATATATTTGTGCATATTTCAATAGCATTCTGGTACATTTATACTGTAAAGTTGGTTTGAATGCTGTGAAGAATCTAATGAAGTAATAATGATGTTGTCCTCCCAATCTGGGTTTATTAAGATTCGGATTGCATCTCAAAAGTAACCATCTCATCTCATGTGTTAGTTGATATTTAGGCGCGTTTGACAGCCAATTTTTTGGGAATAATGAGTTTTCTAATAGTAATTTTTTCGAAAATGTGTGATTAAAAAGTAAAAATAGGTAAAGAAATTTGAAAGAATTGTTGTCAAACGGGAGCTTAATAGGCTAGTTTGACTTATAGACGGATGGAAAGGCTCTTTGAACATAGTAATATATTTAGATTTGAGTTTCATTTTAAACGATGAATCTTGTTAACAGAATTCTCTTTGAGCTTGTGGACAAATTGAATAGTTCTTTTAAGCATTGTGGACTCTAATAGTACGTTAGACTGCTTCCATCTTAAATGATCGTCCTTATTAAAAAGGATAATTTAAGCTCTTATACAAATATTTAATCAATGTGCCATTTACCCTAAATTGAGGGGTGGGCATACATGTATTTGGTTTAAAAATAATTATTACTTACTTGATGAACCGGTTGTAAGCAGATGGCACCCTCTGTCTTTTCTCCGGAGCTGAAAATGGACAGAAATGCAAACAAAAAAAAAAAAGACATTAAATCCATTCGCTGACTTTCTACAAATCTCTGCATCCAATATCTTACTTTCTCTCTATCCTCACTTTATCATTATCAAATGATTCATCTTTCTTTTTCATCGTGGATTCTACTTTTCAGACACTATCTTAAATCTCAGGAAAAAAAAAATGAAAGAAAGAAAGATCTGAATTAGTGAAGGAAATTTTCCTTTACAAATTTGGGGTTTGGCAAAATTTTGGACAGCAAAAAGTACTGTAAGGCTACAGACTTTTGATGGGAAAAACTGTTGATAAACAATATATGCCGCTGGTACAAAATAGTATCAAATATAATTGGAAAAACATGATGAAGAAAAAAGGAAATAATTAGGTGAATGTCCAATGACATACATACCATGTTAAAGACAATTGAGGCACTGTTCAAGAGTAAACGTAGAAAGATGTTTTTATGATAATTTTCGTTAACAGAATACTGTATACTGCAAAGAATATGTTGACTGCGAATGAAAATATTATGCACCCTCATAGGCTCAAAGAAAAGACGAAAAAATATTTCTCCACTCGAGTAGTAGAAAGAAACGAACATGGAAGATCCCATTAATTGTAAATATAAAAATGTTCGAGAAATTGATAATCTCACGTCTATTGGGGATGGGAGGCTTAGGAAGCTCGTCGCCTTGAATGAACATCACGGACTCATTCAGATTGGGCTGATTCATGGACAAGTTTGATGGTGGATTATGAATCTCTTCCTGAATATGAAAGAGACAATTAGGGAAACCCGAAAGAAGCAAACACAAGAAAATGGCTACTTGAGTACATTCAAAACATATATAAACAAAAAAATTCAGGATTATTAGTTATCCCAATTTGTATAACAATATTCCATGATTCAAAACCCTAATTTTTTTTATTCGAAAACTATATTTATGCAAGAATATTTGGGAACCCTTATAACTTCCAATCATATATACCATAAAATTCTGAGGTGAGGAGAATGAGTGTCCAAGATGAAGCTGATCAGCTGTAGGAACGAGCAGGCCGTGCATGTTCACTGACAGAAGATTGGTGCAGTGGCCACATCGAATCGTCACAGTCTTGAACAAGCTTGTGCAAGGAACACTCACCTGCACATCAACATAAAGAAGCTCAAATCCCACTTAAAAAGAAGAAATCAAAGAATCTCATTAGAAAGGCATGGGTTCCTTAATGTCCAGACTATTCAGGTAAGACTAGTCATCTCCAAGAATTAGAATCCCAAAAGATCCTAGAAAAGTTAGATATATAATAAACAAAGAAATGAATTAAGAAAAAGGGATTATGATAAGACAGTGATGATTCATGATAGAAAGACAGATGAAGAAGAAGATGACGACAAGTGATACCGCGAGGACAGTATCACAAAAGTTGCATTGGACGTAACAGAGCTGCTCGGAAGGGGAATCATTGTAGTGGTCCGGTGCAAGAGCAGATGATGAAGAGGACATTTTCTTTTTCTTTTTCTTTTTAGATTGACTGATCGAGGTATGTCTATATATGGCAGATCGACAGATTAACCACCTTTGGATCAGATTTCTCAATGTTTTTTCTTTTTCTTTATTTGAGTTATAGAAGGCAGCACGTTGTTTTTGAAGCATCCAATTTCTTTTCCGAGGACACCTACTCTTTCAAATTATACAAATAGAAACGAGATTGAATCACGAACATGATTGAAACAAGAAAATAATAATAATCCAATTCGAACGATTTCATGATGTGTTATTAAGACGAATTTGTCAATTTTTACAATGTTTAAAGACAAAAGCAAGAACAGATTTCGTCTCTCACCGAAAGCAACACAACAATCTATAAGAGTTCCAATTAACTTAAATTTGTGTTTTGCACTCCAAATACATAAGCAGAGAGAGAGAGAGAGAGAGAGAGAGAGAGAGAGAGAGAGAGAGAGAGAGAGAGAGAGAGAGAGAATTCAAAGCGGTGATTATTGCATGTGAAGAGAGAGAGATGGAGAGAGAGAGAGAGAGAGAGAGAGAGAGAGAGAGAGAGAGAGAGAGAGAATTCAAAGCGGTGATTATTGCATTTGAATGGGTGATTACTACTCTGTAATTGTGTTTCATGGTCTTTTCTGGCAAAGAAACAAAAAAGATAATTTATAGAGTTTCCCAAGTCTAAAATGTATCTTTATGAACAGTGAAGACTGTTCGGACAGTCTGTCAAATGAACGGATATTTCTGTCAGTTAGAGTCGATTACAAACGTCGATCACATGTCATTTCACAACTAGAAAAAATTCGCTGAAAAGTCTGTATGTCAAAATATTATAACATTAAAAATAGTTCATTCAATACTCGAAGAATTTGATTAATTATAATATGGTCCAAAAAATCTAAATAATTCTTCTTCAAACAGATATATACAAGATCCGCACCGGACAGGATTTGTGCACGTGCCATGCCAGTCGGATGGATAGCAGCTGCACACACGTGTGTGATTTGAACCCAATGGTATCTAGGTCCTCTCTCTTTCCATAAAATTAGGTGTCCTTCAGGGCCCAAAGCTAAATGTCTAACTTGCACCTTATAAACCAAATATTTTCCTAAGTGAGTCAAATGCTCACCAAATCAATCCAATTCAACATTTCAAAGTTTCAAGTGGGTGACTTAAAATTCAAACTTTATTCAATAATTGTCGGTTTTAGATAACTACATGTTATTTATCTCACGAAGCACAACATAAATATACTAGATCCTGTTAAATTCAAAATTCGAGTCTTGATTAATTTTGAGCTGAAAGTAACCCAAAAAATTTCCAACAAACAAAAAGAAGAAGTGTGAGATCAAGAGAGGGAGAGAAAGGGGATATTGTAATAGTGGTTCTAGCTCATCAAAAAAAAAATTGTGTTTTATTTTGTTCCCTCCTCATCTATTGCATATTTTATATTGCTCACAATGTGGCAATACATACATATATACACATTATGTTTTTATAAAATTCAAACCACACTAAAACAAAAACAGTCTACAGCAACGTGGATACTCTACAACGTTTGCATGAATTCGAGAAAAAGGTGTCTATCACAACATTTTTCTAAAAAACAATATTCACTTACTAAAATGTTGTCAAAAACCCTTTTAGCAACATTTATCAACAAATGTTACCTTTTTAATGTTGTGAATGACTATTTTTGATTTAGTGCCACCACATAAATGAACTATTTATTTGGTTGAAAAGGAAAACAGATAACACAAGAGTGGTGCTATTTAGCATTTATATTTTTTTATCATCAATTCCATCTATATTTATTCAATGAAGTTCGGATGTATTTTGATTCATTGAAAATGTCTAGGTATAACTATATTGCCACCAAATTGGTACTATCACTATTGCTAGATGATATTATTTTAAATATAAACTTAAGATAGGTACGTTATATATAGCACATGTTTGTTAGAAATTAAAATTCAGATTTTAGTTTAAGTCAAAGTCGACAATTAATTTTAACCACATTTTATGGGACCCACAACTTTTCAACAACAATTTTTATCAAAATGTACTAAAAATTTCATTTCAATTCTCACCAAATAGGGCATAACATGGCATCTTATTCATGGAAATACAAAGCATTTATATACATTTTTTTTTTTTTAACTCAAGCTAGAGAGGTAGAGTATATATTTAGCTCCCATTTGACCCCCTTTTTCTAAAATTTCATTTTTCTACAAATTCATTTTTAATCACATTCTTCAAAAGTTACTTTCCACAAAATTTAATTTCAAAAGAAGGTAAAACGAGAAGTATAGAAATAGATTAGGAAACAAATGCATAAAAAGGGATATAACATCCTGACGAGAAGAAAAAATGATTAGTTCGCTATGTTGAAAAGTTCAAAGGTAAAATAGTAGACAATACATTTCACGTGCCCTAATCCTCCTTAGTTGTTTTAGAATGTTAGATTTAGGTACATACAGAATCGCGAGAATATTTTATGAGAGACACTATTTTTATCCACCATTCTTATATTTCACTATACTAGTCTTGGCCCATGCTGCATGGGCTGTCTTATTTGTGAAGTTATGTTAGCGCATATATATAAAATGAAATTAAGAAAATGAACTTTATTGAACGGAGTAAATTTAGATATGATGTATTGTTTGATACTTTTTTTGACGATTCATACTAAAATTTTATATATTCAATGTAGAAAAAAGATTTACAAATAGTACATATAATGAAGATCTAGCACTAGTTTTAGATTGCTGAGATTGAAACGTTATGAGAATGATTTTCATTTTATTTTTATTTTTTTGCAATTCAATTGATTTTGGGAGCCAAAAATCCTGGCAGTCAGTAATTCTTTCGTAAGCTGATTTTCATTTTATTTTTATTTTTTTGCAATTCAATTGATTTTGGGAGCCAAAAATCCTGGCAGTCAATAATTCTTTCGTAAGCTCAACTAAGATATTTTTTATACAAAAAATCTTAGAAGTCACCCCATGAAATATAGTAGAATTGGAAGTAATATTATGAAGAACATATTTTGTGATATTTTGTAGGAATTTTGTACGAAGGATTCCCACTGTCACTTTTTTTGTCTTTCTCCAAGTCTATAATCCCCTTTTATTTTGATAAGATAATGATGAAAACTATTTCACAAAAGTGGAAAAAACTTTAATAGAAGTGGGATAAAGTGGGAAGGTCGCGGGGGTCGAAGGGGCAGCACCCCTCGTGGGGGTTCGAGGGCAACACTGCCGGCGAGGATCGACCTGACCGATCAGGTCGTGAGGTCGAGGGGGCAGTGCCCCTCATGGGGGCTCGAGGACAACGCCCCCGAAAGGAATTTTGATTTTCATGTATGTATGAAATTGAATGTTTTCTAATGTTTTTAAATGAAATT
>CAIGRO010056409.1:0-14676 GCA_903798355.1 Fraxinus baroniana
TTACCCTGACACGGTTTGTCGTTCCAACTTGTTCCACCTTATGCACAAATTGATCAAAGGAATAGTAGGGGATCAAACGTGAATGCCATTCAGCATATAGGCCAAGAAGGTGCCGCAGATCATTAACCTGCATAAATGTTGTTAATATGCTTGAAAGGCAAAAGACTCATCAGTGACCCAAATGAAAGGGAAGGATCAAGACAAATAACCATATCCTGAAAATCTCTTCCCTGTTCTGGCTCGGATATTATGTACAGAAAATCAACGAACAAACAAGGTTTTCATGAAGGCAATAACACCATCAAGGGCGAACTTTCAGTAACAGTCAATTTTAAGGAAAACTGCATGATATTTGACTTTATGTTTAAGAATGCCTTTGGTTCATCAATGCAACTAGAATATATTCTAGGCCAAGAAGTTGAAGCAAGAAATTTCTGAGAAAATGAAACCAAAAAGTTTGAAGAACGTGTATGTTTACGTTGCCAATGTAGATGGCGTGAGTCAAAAAGCATTGATTGCCAACTCAGGAGTTACTGATGACACAGGTAAAATTGTTAACAAGGCTATTTGGGAAACAAGGAGAGAACTGAAGTGTGTTTAAAATTAGTGCAAAACGCAAAAACGATTGTAGATCGAATCTATAACTGTGGACGTGCAATAATCAGATAGAAAAAAAAAAAAGCATTGTCCTAAAATCTTTGTAACTGATACTCAACCACCTCGTTATTTGAATTCTAGTAAAATATCGACAAGCATCTAACAGAAGGGATTTGCCAAATATAGTACTTGAATTTGCAGCATACTTCACTTGTCATCTACAACTATAAGCCCATGTTTGACACCAATTCTATTTCTCATTTTTTTTTTTCTCTCTTCATTTTAACCACACATTCTATCAATAAAATAATATTACACATAAACCCAAAAATTTCCCTTACTTTTGAACTACACATTCTTCCATCAATNCCTTACTTTTGAACTACACATTCTTCCATCAATCACTATTCTAGAATTTATTATTTCCCCAAAATGGGTGTCAAACACAAGCTAAGTCATAATTTCCACAGTTCATATAATTTTATGAGTTGCCATTCAAATTCTTGTAACCACTGGAAGTTTTCCAATTTTTAACTATGTGAAACACTAGGACAATATCAAGCTTATTACTTTGGCATGATTTGAATTCTCAAGAATTTCAGTTCTCACAATAGCATGCTCTTGGGAGTTTTGATTGGTAACAATTAAGCTTTAAATGAGTACTATAACCTCTTGAACATCATCAATTGCTGAGATTTAGTTGTCCAACAAAACTCAGCAGCCAAATCTCCATAAATAACCCTTCCTTAAGTAGTACCAATTCCTTCATAACATCAGCCTCATTATCCCCAAGAGATAAGATCCTTGAGACTTTTTAATAATTTAAAGCGTTCACTTTAACTGACAATTAGTCTACCTCATAAACAATCCATTTTCCATAACACAAGATACAAAAACTTAAATTTTGGATTAAATTTGCCTCCAATGACTCTAATTTCTACCGGGAAAGGTAACCAAATTAAGCAACGAAGGAAGCGAGAAGTAGTAAATATAAGAAGAATAGTTATTGGGGACAAATTGACCTCGTGACCACGGCCGCGGTATTTGAATGCGCGAGGAAAGTGGCGAAGAACGTAGCCGAGCCCATCATTGGAGAGGAGGAGATCTGGGGTTAGCTTCGGCCTCTTTCTGGGTGCTTTCTTGGGCTTCTCAGCAGTGGATTTTGAATTATATGATGTGGGTCTAGGGTTCGCATTGTTGTGGGTAGTAGCAGAATTGGAATTGGAAGATGGTGGGATATTGGAATTGGGATTTGAAGGGCAATCACGGGACCAATGGCCTGGGCGGCCGCATTTATAGCATCCAGTTGGGGCTGCAGATGCGGCGGCGCCACTACTCTTCTCCATTTCTAGGATTTTTCCACAAATTTTCACTTTTCTATGAATTGAGATGCCGCCATCTATATTGATGTGGGGAGAGAGCCAAGTTTTGGCGGGAGCATAAATTTATGGGGAAATGGGCTTCGGACAAAGCCCCAACTGTGGGAGGCCCGCGGACATTTAGGGTGTGTTTGGTAGATATTAAAATCGGATTAAAATTGGAAAAATAGCAATTATTGTTAATTTTTATTAGACGAATGAGACTCAATAACAACTATATTTTCAATTTTAATTTGATTTTGAGCTGTACCAAACAATCTCTTAATAGCTTCTTTTTGTTGTACAATAATCTCTATAAAATAATAATTTAAAATATAAAAATTAATATTTTACAAAGGTTATAGTGAAACATCGATAAATAAATGTTCAATAAATTAATATTTTATTTAAATATAAATTTTCAATGTTGATTCAAGCCAATATACTAAATTAATAATCTCACTAAACATATAATAGAATAATTTTATTTAAAATCTTTTAAAACCTAGTGCAAAATATAAAATAACAATTGGTTAAATACATAAGATTTCATACTACGTATTAAGCCCTTGTTTGGTGGATATTAAAAATTAAAATAAGATTTTTAATAAATTTTGATAAAAATTGATGAAATATGTGATTAAAAATTGTCAACCAAGTTGTAAACAAAAGTAGTATAACTAGCTTTATTCCTCATATATTTGGGCCAATGATAACCTATTTTATGTGATCTGCACTCTGCAGCTTTCATGCTGATTTGGACGCCTTTTTGAAGAGATGAATTCTCTCAGTGTGATTAGAGTGAGATTAAGTGGCAAAAGGGAGTGACTCAACTAAAGCATATACGAAAGCCTCAAAACATACTATCTTGGCTATGTATTGCAGCTAGCTTGCCGATCCGATCCGGATAAAGGATGGTATTCACTGATGCCACGAGTAATCGTGTTGTTGATTACGATATTCTTGTTGATATTGTTTCGTCCTTAGTCCCGCCTAAGAATGTTGCTTTAGTTGATTACGAGTCATCGCGTTGTTGATTACGATGTCCTTATTGAAACCGTATATGTGGAATGCATTTATTAGGATAACGACTATTTAAAATATTTCTTATGAAAGCTCCTTAGCTTAGAGATTAGTTATTGTCTAGTAAGTTCCTAGATACGATAATAAAGCAGCCCCTTTAACAAAATACTCGATATTGTTGAGTCAAAATTTTTGTATTAACATGTGTAAACTGATACTCAATATATGACATTAGAATATCTCGATGTTATGACATTACAACAATGGGGATAAATGTTGGAGAAGATAATGTTGTAGAAGAAAAGAAACTCGTCTCTTATAGTGCTCAGTACCATGTTTGGTGCAATAAATTTGATATAATTAGATAAAATGACTACTGAATTTTGTCGTGTACTTGATCTCGTAGATCCTATAAAATCATACCAAATTCAATATACTAAACATGCTTCCTAGTTAGTCATTAGTTTCATTTCCCCCTCAATATGACCTCACCTCTCTTAAATCAAGAATGTATACAATTATGAAGATATCGGCATTTTTTGGCTAATAGTTACCGTCGAACGATGAGAAATGTTTTCAATAGTTAGATTACACTTCAAGTTCTTTTATTTTTCAATCAAATGTGGGCCTCACGCGTGTAGAATTTTCATAAATAAAGAGCGACGAGACGTAATAGAAGGATTGTGAAGAACACGTGAAATTCATCTTAACCGATGAAATACATGACTGAACCCAAGATGTCAAGCTATTGATGTATTAGACAATGATGAAAAATAACATTAAAAGTTTATTCAAGATATAGCCGAGTGTTTAGGTAAGATTATTAATAACTTTTAGGAAGGATAATATTGTATTCCATGAACTATATATGATTAATAAATGTATGAAAATTATAAATGTGTGGTTGAAATTAATATTTGACCTTGACCAAATAAAAAAAAATTACTTTTTAAGGACTTTTAATGTTTGACAAACAAAAGCATAGAACCCCTTTTCCTTTTCAAAAACAATACCCATATATACAAAAACCCCCTTATCCATCAGATAAATGTATTATATCACTCACTTTAATTTAAAAAAAAAAATGAGAAATTAAAAGATAATAACATTTTAAAAGAGGAGAGTATTTGCTCTCTTCCTGTGAACCGTGGCACCAAGTACAGTGGTCAGGCAGCATTCAGAGACCAATCAAAACTTTGATACACAATATTAATTGGGCCCCCGTCATTCAAAAGGTGTGTCAAAAGGCCTGCCTTAGTTGCATCCAAGTAATTTATGATCCACTTGGGAATTTCTTTTTCTTGCCCAAAATCTGCACTGTACCTGTAGGACAAAAGATCCACAAAAATAAAGTTAATGAAGTTTATAAGGTACAGCCACCGTTTGGATACATATTTATCAATCAAAAATTAATTTCAATATTACACAAATTTGTATTTCCTATTCATTATTTTTCACACATCTCGTGGGACCATTGCTATTCCTATTTATAAAATATTTATATATTTGTCAAACGGATGCTAAGATTCTGCATTTTGTTAAACCATGACTTTCATAACGATTTTCAACGAAAATCTTGATTTCAATTATAAATAAAAAATTTCCTCATTAATGACTCACCACTTGATCACGCGAGAGAGGTATACGGTCCGCTTGGCAAGATCTATGTGCATTCCATCATCCCTTTGGAAAAACTCCCTTGCAGCATATCTTAATTCTGATGCAACTCCCTGAGCAGTGAAGAATTTCACCACTGGACTCGACCTTGTTGCATTGTAGAGCCCGAAGTGAATTAAAAGATTCACTTTTGGAAACGCCAACTGGAAACGAATTGAAAAATGAACAAGTTCAGCTTCAGTTTCATGTACAAGTCCAGAGATAGGAATGTGTTAAATCCTGGCTTTAATTCACAGTATCAGGTTAATGCAGCAGAAGATTCGGTTATCAAGGAGAAAGGAAACGATTAAAGTTAATTACCTCCAGACGCTTGTCTCCACCAGTAAAAGGTTTTGTTAATGAGAAAGGTGCTCTTTTATTGCTTCTAAGAATCCCATTTCTTATTGTGCTCATGGAATAGGGATAGCCCCCAACCACATACATGAAATCATCAAAGAAAGCCCTCCTATCGATCATGCCTCCAGGATGACCAATTCTAATGACGGCGTGAATAGCCATGGCGTTATGCAGGTTTAAGAAGAATGCCAACTTCTCATCCACTGAAAGTGTCGATATATTCATTCTCTGGAGATCCTGCACCAAACTTATGTATCTGTATTCATGAAGAAATGAAGTAAGAAGTTAGCCAACTACACTTGCATTTATAATCAGTCAGTAAAGAAAAAAGTTACATATCATATAGGTACCCAGTTTTATATTGCTAATGCATGACAACGCCGTAACCCAAACCTATAATCAGTTTCTATTCAAACTTGACAAACAACAAAAGACACAAGTATGGCTGTAATTGAAGTAAATAAGCATCACACAAGCTAAAGCACAAGCTAAAGTAGCTAGTCAAGAGGTCCAATAATGAAGTGAAAAAGGTTAATGAACTTTTCTTATCAGTAAATTTTCATTGTTGCAAGACTAACTGTTCGATAAGAAAAGAAAACAGACATGAACTAAAACGGATGTCTTGAAGTTGAAAGAGCTTTGTGTTGATCCTGAACAATCCAACTTATCAAGACCAATCAATTTCTATGTATAGTAACAACTCCAGAAGAAAGACATGCAAATTATAACTGAAACGAAAAGGAGAGAGGATTTAGGCTGAACAAGACTGATCTAGCTCAAAGCACAGTCCTGTTAAGAGCATAAAGCTAAGGATCTACAAGTTTCCTCATTGCAATTTAATATATCAATTTTGATCAGCACGTCATACTCATATATCAGACTGTGGTAGCATGTACAAAGGATCATTTCAAATGCAACTAATGCACAGGTTATACTACCTCCTTAATTCTTCACTATTTCTGATGCCCACATAATCAAGATGGCGTCTGTCATCAGAAGCATAGGACTCGAGTATGGCGGACATTATTCGGGCAAGCCTCTGGCTTACAGTAGCAGCGTTCTTGGGCTCAATGTCATTTACTGATCCTCTGAAATTATAGCATTTTGGAATGAAGGGCTCGTGCTCAAGCAATCGGTAGGAGTGGTTCCCATCCTCAAATTCATTTTCACTGCAATTAGTATATCATATCTGTAAGATTAAAGTAGGTTGAAACTTGAAAGCTAAAAGTTCCCATTATCTTGTTCTTACTCAAAAACATGATGAATGAAATGCTTTCTTGCCAGCTGCTTCCCAATCTCAATGGCCTACATATGTACGAGTTGTGAGACAAAATATGAAAGTCATTAATCGGTGAAAGATTGTAGACAAAACATAAGAGTTGCATGCTTGGCTTAACCATCAAGTTTTTAATCTTACAAATGAATCGAGAAAGAGTGGGTTTTGAATTTCTTCGGTTGTTTTTGGGCCAAAAGTGGGGGTGTTGCTAATGAGCGATCTATTATGAGTGTATACAATACCATAGTTAAGATGATGACAGAATAAGAATTGCAGAAAAATAAATCCTGACAAAAGAGGCAATCCAACTTGTAAGCACAAAGTAAGAACTTTGACACGGTATTTTTGAGATTATAAATTGGTCAAACTTCATTTTTAAAACATACATTTCATTGGACCGACAATTTCTATCCACTTTTTTACGGATCCACCAAGGGTGCAAACAATGTAAAAGTAATTGTTTGAAAAATAAGTTTTTTTGTACAAACAGTTATTCACTTTTCTGGTAGCAAACGTGTATTGCGGAAAAAATCACTTAACAAGTAACTCTTAAACTTAACCAAACATGCAAGAGACCTGAGATCTAAGATGGATTGGCCTGGGTTTACTTTTCTTTCGACAAAACTGTGCTGCAACAGAAGCTATTAGAGCTTTGCTAGGGTGTCAGGGTTGGTGACCGGATTTGGTGGCAAGTGGACACGTGTTGGCCCCCTATTGGAGGGGCATCAGACTGGGTTTGGTGACAAGTGGACACGTGTCTCGGCCCTCTATTGGGAGGGTTCGGTCACCAACCCTGGCCATTTATCATTTCCCAAGTTATTAACAACTTCCCTGATAGACAACTTTTAAACTTAGTCAAGCATGCTCGAGAGACCATGGACCCAAGATGGGTTGGCCTCGGCACAACTCCTAAGATCATACATATTTGTCCTGTCAAATAAAGAGGTTTAAAGTGATATGTGGCTCTTATTTGGTATAATTTTTTTAAAACTCATTTTAAATCATACATTATTTCAATAAAATAATTTTACATGTGAATCAATATATTTTCCTATTTTTTAATTACACATTCTTCAAAAATATCATTTTTCACAAAATCTATTCTCAAAAAATATAAATCAAACATACCCATAGTGTATTTGTGTGGGCAGGTCAATGGAGTCAACGACTATCTTTATCTTTCAAGAACAACAAAAAAATGGAGAAACCAAAAATTTATGAATAAAAAGAAATAAGTAAAACAGGAGATCAAATAGCTAAGCTCGCCACAATCCGCCTCTCTAGATGAGTCAAAACACTCGATACCTAAGCGATGCTCAATTTTAAACCTCTAATGGCGATTCTCTGTCTAATGCATCGAAAAATGGGATTAAAAAAGAAAGTTTGGTGTAATGTGTCACGTTCATTTTTTCCGAATTCAACAAATTAAACACTTAAAATATTAGTTTAGTACTCTTGATACAATACAAGTCTCAAGGAAATTTCTAGTATTTTTATTTACTTACTAAGGGTGTGTTTGTTTCTCATTATTGGGAGAGAAATGATATAATGAATAGTATTTTTTGGAGAATGTGTAGTTGAAATTTAAAGTAACTTTATTGATTTGTATGTAGAATATTTTATTGGGTGAATTTGTGGTGGAGAATCTTAACTAGCAAACAATGTTTTGAATTAATGATAGACAAAACTAAGTTATTTTATTATTTAAGGTTTATTTTATAATTTGTTAGGTAGGAAAACTGGGACCAAAGGTACAGTTTTTAACTTTTTCTTTTTCATCATGCTATTCATATAATCCGCCGCAAGTGACGATGGTTTGGATGTTTTGCTTTTCTCGAATAAACAATCATTTGAGAGATTACTCTTGATTGTTAAGTATTCATTACAATTAAAATAAGAATTAACGGATATTAGATCACATTCTTCGTTTTCGTTGATAAATCAACTTGTATTCAATCTAACGAATCGATTGACGTCGCAAAATTGTACCAACACTGCAGCGAAGAAAAAGGCTAAAAGTCCTTCCTTTTTTCACATCACCCACGTTTGACGCGACAACTGTGGGACCACTCGACTAACTTTATTAAAACAACCCTTACTTTTCTAAACCAAACTGACGTCGCCCAAAAATATCTTCCTCAAATCAGACCTTAAATTGAATTATTCAAATTTTGACTACAAACTACATTAGAAGGATAACCTTGACTCAATTCTATTGCCTCTAGAGTCGTGCTTCTTGTCTCGACTCAATGATCAGGAGACGAACAAGGATGCCAATTGCAGGGAGGGCTGCAGTTGGCACCCCTCCTATTGGAAGGGCTCCAATAGGGGGGCTTTGTCCCGATCATTGAGTCGGGACAATGGGCATTTCCCTTGCGTCTAATATTACTATCGTATGGAACAACAAATGACAGTCAAATGATAGTAAGATAAAGAGCATTATAACAATTTTTAATTGCTAATAGAGCCTTGTTTAATTTAACGAAGCTTTAACTCGTTGTACTACAATTGTGTAAAGCTTAAACTCTTCGACAACGTGCAAATTAGAAAAGAAAAAAAAAATGAGGACGAGGAAAAGAAAACATAGAAAGAAGGAAAATTTGGTCATAAACAAATCTTAATTGGACCGTGCATTTTGAGAACATAACTTAACATGATTACTCCTACCACGTACTAAACAAAATATATGAGTGTTGATAACGAGGAAAAGCCAACCAGCCAGCCATCATATATTGATCCCTCCCGCATGTGGGTGTAATTATTAATGTTGGTTCCTAATACACATTTCTCCATTAAAATGTTTCTTTAATAGCATTTTTGCATTTGGACAATGCTATTCATCCCCCAACTGGAGTTATAATTTCAGTATAGATGACGTTAATATGAGATTAAATGATTTAACCTATCATTTAGAATCACCTAAACTGAGATTACAATCCTAATTATTTTTCACATGAATTAAAAAATATTATTTAATATTATTGAAAAAACATTTTTTGTCAAAAACTTACATATTTTACCCTCATTTATTTATCAATAATTAATAGTAAATTATTGTTTGAAGTAATAATGAAATAACAATATATTAGTAAACGAACAAAACAAAACAAAACATTCTTAAGGAAACAAGACTATATAATTGGAACAAGAAAATAAAGAAAGTGGGCATGTATAAATGGGACGGAGGGAGTAATATTTTATTATGTGATCCAAACTTCAGTGTTAATGCAATTTTATTATTACAAATCTACTAGACAACCTAATAGTAAACGTCTCATTCGTCACACAAACAATATTAATTAATTTTTCAATTAGTTAATCAATAAACCGATTTGGTCAGCGCCTCCCAACTGTCTAGATTTCCAAATAACAGAATGTATTTTAATTTTTTTAATTAGAACAAAAGAGAGGTACTTAGTTACTTACTGGTCCACACATCATGAAACGCGTTTATTTGACTACTGTTATTGATGGTCCCAAACTTATAATTAATTATGAACAAGCAGCTTTCCTCCTGGTAATTAAACTAATCTATTATCTCGTTTTTACTTTTTACAACTCCCAACCCCCAAATATATCATATCACATATATTAGATTAATTAAGATGGCACTTCAACTCGCTCTCTCGTTCTTTAATAGTACGCCATTTAAATAAAATAATACTCGTTCTATTTTTCGAGAGTAATGTTATTCATCACATCATCAGTTATAGATCCTCATAATGATGAATAATGATATTCATTTTTCTTATAGTAATCTTATCCACTATGTGGTGTGGGTTAAAATTTTAATTTAAATTTAAATTCAAATTCAACAATTAGTTTTAACCACATAATTAATGTGATTCACATCTTTTCAATCACATATTTCATCCATTTTTATCAAAATTTACTAAAAACCTGATATCTATTCCTACTAAACAAGGGCTTAATAACTAATAGTTTGAAGTTTCAAAAATGCGATTTTTTTTTTTAGGGCACTTGATTCTAGCAAAGATGACGATGCAACTCATTATGAATGAATAAAATGTAGAAGAGTTGCCCGATGGTTGATTCATCGGTCCTTACTTCATACTCATTGATAGAATGATGATAAACTACCTTCTATGAGCTGATAGCATCGCACTAACGAACCCCACACACGAGTTAGATCACTATTTCAACATTAAACGTTACTCGATTATTCTACCGACCATCATGAACATAGTAACCTATGGAAGCGTAATAGAAATAGTAAAGAAAATAGACCGCACATGCAGGTCTCGGTGTCCTAAATAATTATTTCAACACGACTAATAGTTATTTGGTCCCTATTTGGTTTGGGTAAAAAAAAATGAATAAAATTTTAAATTGAAGTCAAAAATTAATTTTAATCCCATACGTTGGGGCCACAACTTTTTAAAAAATTAATAAAATTTTAATTTTGTTAAAAAACAAACACGGGCTTGATTTCACTTCTAACTATCTTGGACATAGTAGAGGTAAAAAAAAAAACCGTAATAAAGAAATTTAATCATGGAATGATAGATTTGAAAAGAAAAAAAAAATTCACAAAAATGGAGTGAACGTTAGAGGCATACCTTCTTCCTGCCGCAGTCCAAGTGGTTTATTAGAACCTCCACAAGATCAGCTCCGTTGAAGCAATTCCTGACAATCTTCATCTTCATCAGACGATCCTGAATGGGCAGTCTCTGCCGCAAAACCCTAACAATCACCACCATCTCATCTAAACTCTCCGCATCCTCCTCCTCCTCTGGATCATCGAAGCCATAGACGGGTGGTGCTGGTGCATCATCGGGACACTTACTCCCCAGCATTTCCTCCATTTTCTTCTCCAACATCCCACCATTCCTCAAAGAATTCAATACAACCAATCCTCCGATTAGCTTTTCGTTGAAAAATATCTGTGGCACTGTTCCACTGCCTGTCCTTTCGATTAACTCCTTCTCTCTCGTTGGATACACGTCAATATTGATCTCCACAAACATCAGGTTCTTTTTGCGCAAAAATGATCTCACTGCAGTACAGTCCCTACAATTCGATCGCGAGAAAAAGCTAATTCTTCCTTTTAGCTCTATTTTACCTGATTCTTTCAGTGATTTGATCACTTTCAGACCTGGAAGATTGAATTCCATAACGTGTGACGCGGGCTTCACTATAGCCGCCTCCTCGTCTCCATCGTCGTTTTTTCGTTCTCTCAACGACGACAATCGCCTCGTTATGGCAGCGGAAAAGGTATTACTCTTGTCGCGAATAAATTTCCCGATCGCCGGCATCTCAAAATTATCCGGGACCGAAACTGACCTTTCCATCTTCGGCGATAGGATGTTATTAACCCCAGGCGGCGCTTCTGGCTTGGGCAGCTGAGAATGGGGTTGTTGGATCATTTCCTGTATTGCTTTTTCCGAATATACTATCATCTCACTGGAACGGCCATTGACTTCCTTCTCCCCTTCTCCATTAGAATCGGAATTTCCATATCTTTTAGAATCCGTTTTCCCCTCATTCTCGGGGGAATTAATTTCTCCCCTTTCTTCTTCAATTGCATGGGGTTGTTCAGAGGTACCATTTTCTCCTCCTCCACATAATAATTCCATTTGGGATGAATAAATGAAATTCACAGAGAAAGAGAGAGGAGCGGAGGAATCGTAGGGGCGGTTATATTAAAGAAGCCTTGGAGGAAATATATGTATGTGAACTTGACAATGGCTAATGGTGATTAAGAAAATAATTAATGATATAGAATAGGTCAAATGTGGCAAGTGACAATCACGTGACACGTGTCATGCCGTCCCATTAATTAAATCTGGTTTAATTTCGTTAAGATCAAGTGTTAATCGAAAAGGTCATTTATGTCTTGTTTATAATGTAATTTGAACTAGCATATTTTCATTCAGAATAATGTTATTCATTCTCATTAGGATTGAGACTCAATTTATGTGGTAAATACATGACATTAAATGATATATTCATTTAAATATAAAATCACATGACTCATTTAATTGAGTTTATCATTTAATATCATGTAATTGTCACATAGACTGGGCTCAACCTCAGTAAGGATGAATATCATCAATCTTTCATGAATGGATCAAGTCTTAATCCACTTCAATTCAGTCAAAAGTAAGGATGAATTAGACTCGATGAACATAAATATTACCGTAAAAGTAGAGTATGAATTTATATAAATATCTGATATGTCTCTAAGTCGATAAAGTCATTTTTGTTTCATAAACGCTCAATAGAGTAGGTGGAGATTTTTTTATTTTTTTATTTTTTATTTTTATTTTTTTATTTTTTTCCTTTCCTTTTACGGGGGTCAAACTTAGAAGTAAACTAATTTATTTATTGTTTATAATGTAATTTGAACTATATTTTCTTGATGAATGGATCAAGTCCTAATCCACCCAAATAAGTAAATAATTGAAAATTGGTGTTAGTCAATGAATAATATGATTGTATGTCACTATGCTTAATCTGAATCTAAATTCAACTACTGTGAGTTAGATTATCATCAGATCCTTGAATCATAGTTATGTGTGATAGAATTAATATTAAAAAAAATTAGTAATTGTATTATTCATTTTTATTTGACTATGGTCTTAACGTAAATATTTACGCTTTGAGCTTAAAATAATTGAATTTGTTCTGTGTATTATAAAAATAAAAAGTCATAGCAATCTTCCTAGACTTGTATTCGTGAGAAAAATACTCAACTAATTTATAAGAAGTTAATGTATACTAGAACTCTGATGTAGAGTTGTATGAGTTGAGTAGAACTTTATCCCTTTAGTGTCTTGCAAGATAAGGATTCCATCGTTGACTCCCATCTTGTACCGTAATGGCACGTCTCGTAAAATTTGAAAATTTTGGATTTTTTCTATTTACAAGCTTGGATCTTGGACTAGAGTAGATTTAATTACCATGGAATAATAAGGAAGAAGATGATCTTGGACTAAACTATTAAATTATTAATTTGAGCTCTACAATGTTTTGAACTTGGGGAATTTCTAGCTTCTTTGATCATGGAACAAACACTTGAAATTGAAGACTAAAATTTCACCAAAAGCTTTTATAAATGAAAATTAACAGAATTTTTTCACAAAGTTCTTTTGTGAAATCAAGTTTAACAACTTTTCTCAAAACAATATCTAAGATGTGTAAAATATTGGAAGTGTAAGTTAATTCATCAGATTATTATTATTATTATTTTCTATAGTCAGTCGCATCTAAAGCAAAAGTACCATATGCGACTAAAAACCTTTTGTTTTACTAAAATTTCCACATATTTTATTGTCAAGTAGAAAAATCAACATTTCCATTGAAAACCCCTAAATCAAAACTACGCGTAGCAATTTTTTGGGACTAACCTTAACCAAAACTTAATACAAGTAAACAACGTACCAATTCATCCAAATTTCCCACATAACTTCGCAAACAATTTCCCGCATACAGTGGAATTGGTTCACATGCACTTGCTGTATTGGTAGTATCTGTATAATGCATTTTTTTGTGTTTTTGGCTAAGGATGAATGAAAAATTGTCAAGTGGCAATCTGTACAAAATCTGTAAATCATTTTCTGTACACCTAATAACAGTCTAACTTCACACATTGTGTGGCACAAAGACACGATCAAGAAAAGAAAAGAAAAATTCAAAATCAGAAAAATCACCAAGAAATCATTATTTCTTAATTTTAGGTTAAATATCTTACTCTACCAAGATTATGTAAGAATCATGTTTCAAGGTCAATGAACAATATGGAGCAGGTCAAGTTTTGGGAGATGTGTTAATAAGTTATAATTTCAACAGAAAAATAAACACGACAATTCGGCACGAAAATTAGTTCATGCAATAACCTAAAAACTGCTCAAGTTTCACCAAGCAAATTATCAATCAATTATCAACTCAACAAAAATTTCAACTTTGGTCACAAATAGAGAAGGTTAATCGCAGAAATAACAATCAACACAAAGAATTCAACAAAACAATTTGCTATCTATGCGTGTATGTCAAAATTAAAAGTAGGCCCCTCAATCTGCAAAAATGAAGAACAACCCTCAATCCGCAGAAATGGAAAAAAAAAAATTAAAAAAAAAAGGGTAGTCAATAGGAATAAATCCGACCGCTGTCAACCACCGCACGCGCATCATGCGCCGTCGGCTATGGCCACCATGCGTCTGATGTCAAAATACGTGGGCAATGGGATGGTCCATGGGCCGTGGCACAGTTCAGCCCGTAAAAGTGTCCTTAAGACCTTAACAGTAACAAACGAGGCCCACATCCATGGGCTGTGTTGGCATAGATTGGGTGTTTTGGCCCATTACTCCTTTTTCAGAAAGAAAAGGATTTGCAATTAGTAGACTTCTAAACTAATAAGTTTCTTAACTTGTATTTATTTTGGTAAAA
>CAIGRO010056426.1:0-11726 GCA_903798355.1 Fraxinus baroniana
ATCACATCAATAACTTTTCCATCTTTTCAACCACATATTCCCCATCACATCAACCAAAAAAATACATTCTTTTGAAAATAATGTGCACCAAACGAAGTCCATGCCTTAATGCTATAAATGAGACTTTCATGTGATGACAATTTGACGATTTATAGAGATCAAAATATGACTGCGCAACTAAAACAGGAGTCTGAAGATTTTGATTAGGTAATTTTTATAGGTTAATGACCAATTTCCGATAGATATAGTTGTGAAAATGGGCCGAATCAAGCTCAACTCGAACCACAAGTTCATGAACTCACAAGTTGAACCGAACGCACGAGTTCGTGTTTTTTTTTTTGACTTTTTTTTCTTCACATTTTTTACGAGGCTCGTGGACCATTCACAAGCCCGGGCGAACCCCCAGCTTTGCTTCGACTGGGACTAATCTTGAAACGAGCCCAAATCGTCCATTGACGAGCCGAACGGACAGTGCTATTCGGCGCTCATAATAATACGTTAGGAACCAATAGTGCCATTTTGCCCATATCATTTTTAAAAAAAAAAACAGCCTGTTAGTTAGTAATCCATTCCTATCCCTTGCACGAAACGCAAGGTACTTTTTTCAAAATTATCCCCATTAATTATTTTTATGTTTGCCAAGTTGCATTTCCTCACATTTTTCCCGTACGAAAAGTGGCTTTACATATTATACAAAACGACAACGGATAACCCCACTCCACTCTCATCCTCCTCACTCCAAAGGTTCCAAACCCGTCCGCAAGACTCCTTTCTCCAGACGTCTATTTACATTATACCTACATGTGTCAACACTGGATAATTTCTCTATTTCTCCGGTATCCAAATCAGACGAGCGGCGAACACTGAGATGTTTGCGGGTCCCACATCGCCGGGACCAGGAACTTCCGGCCGTTCACCCCGTGCGCATTGTAGCTGGATCCAGTATTCTTATCCGTCAACAATTTACCGGCGTAGCCCGGGTAAGCGCCCGACCCGAACACGCCCGTGCAAGCGGTAACAGCCTCCAATGGTGCCGTAGCCGGGCCCTGAAAATACCCGTTGTTAAACGGGTTCGTCACTGTTCCCGCCAAAACCGTGGCCAGATAGCCTCCAATGGTGCCGTAGCCGGGCCCTGAAAACACCCGATGTTACACGGGTTCGTCACGGTGCCCGCCAAAACCGTGGCCAGATTGATGATCATCCCGTCAACTCCAACGTCACCGTTAGGTGCCAGTAAAGGTGGTGACTGCGGCCCGTAAACGGGCTGGTGGAAAGGCCAGGCGCAGTAACCCGGGCACTGAGTCTCCGCGTTTCCCACCCAAGCATAAGCAAACCGAACCGGGCCCCGGGTTGACCCGTGGCTACCACATCTATTCATGCAAAACCCATTAACGGCGACATCTTTTGCCGTCAAAACAACGTTAATCGACCCTCTTAAGTGCCCACCTTTGGATGCCAAGTAAATTAAATGGGAATTCTTGAGGGATTTTCCAAGAGAGTGATTTTCGTCAAGGATTTGTTTTCCTACGACGAGTGTAGATGAACCACCTCCCTTGTACTTCTCAGTAGTCTTCCACCAGGAAGAAACAGAGGGTATTGGGGGTTTGGGAGAGTTTAGAGACAGCAGAAAATCGACGATTATGGAGCGTTGGATCGGAGTGAACTTCCCGTACCAGATGAGATTAACGGTTATGGGGCCTTTTAACAAGTGCCCGTTGTGGTATTTCAATAAAAGGGGCTGTTGCTGTACCAAAGTTGCCATAGAAGAAGAGGTGAACAGGAAGAAGAAGAAGAGGAGTAAAAACATAGAACTGGCAGTGGCAGAACAGTAATTTGAAGCCATTATATTATATCTTGAAAGCTTGAAGTGAAAGCTTGAGATCAAGGGGAGAAAGGGTGGTATTTATATTGGGGGAATGGAAGGGAAAGGGGAGAACAGCTGTCAGGATCGGAGTGTCAACATCTAAGTTGCCACGTGGGGATATATGATTGGGAGGAGTATGTGAGGTATTGCCAGGCTGGAAGGTTCTTTGGGTGACGTGGGTAGTCTATAGTGGAAGTCGACTGCGACGTGGTAGTATGGCAATGCACGTAATGTAGACTTGTCTGTAGTCTGTATTTTGGATTTTGTGAATAGAGCCTAGGGATATTCATTACTCTATTTATATACACGCTGGTTTTACGTACCACATTTTTCTCATTTGGGTCCGTTTGATTGCGTGAAAAATGAATGGAATTTTTTTTTTTTTTAAGAAATTAAATTATCTAAAAATTATTTTATTGAGAATTATAATTAATTGTGTTTGATTGGTATAATTTTTCACCTGGTCCGTTTGACTTTATTTTTCATGAAAATTGTCAATATAAAGGATAAAATTTCTTACAACTGTGATAGATTTTGTATCCATTGTCAAGAAAAATAAATAATAATAATAATAATAATTTAAAGTAACATGGAAACCATTTTCCCACCTTTTCAAATTGGTTAAAATGTGCACGTGGGGTGGGAGGAATTTATTTCCAAGTAAAAAAATTCCTATCAAACAACCATTTTTCATGGAAAATGAAAACTCCATGGAAAAAATTAGCTATCAAACATAGTCTTAGTAAATTTTAATAAAAAATAATGAAATTGTGATTGAAAAATCATGAGACATTTGAAATATGTAGTTAAAATTTATTATTTACTTTGATTTAGATTAAAATTTGAATTTTAATCTCTACCCAGCATAGCCTTAAAATTTAAAATACATAATTAAATTGTATTTTTTAAAAATATGTGATTAAAAATAAGAAAGAAGTTGGATTTACATGTAAAATATTTTATTATGTGAATGTGTAATTGAAAATGAGTATAAAAAATAAATTAAAGTAAAATGAATCAAATTGGAGCTTAGTAATGATTAAAATTTAAATCAAAAGTCAATAATTAATTGCAATAACATATTTTGCCCTTGTTTGACATCAATTTTTTTTTTTCTCATTCTCATTTTATTTTTATTTTTTTTCATTTCAACCACACATTCTAATTTCTATCAATAAGATAATATTACACATAAACATAAAAACTCTCCTTACTTTTCAATATTTTATTTATAAACTATTTATATGCCCTTGTTTGATCTACGTTATTTTCAAAATATATTTTTCTCTTCTTTTTACCTTCACACTATTCAATAAAATAATATTACACATAAATACAAAATCTTTTCTTATTATTTAATAATATATTTTTCATTAATCTATTATTTCAAAATAAATTTTTAATCAAAAAAATGGGGCTCAAAACATATTCAAAATTTGTTTCTCTGACAATGGAAGAGTGGAGAATAAACATAGCAACTATGCTAGAATTACAGAAAAAAATTTATAGAACATTTACCGACACTTAGAAAGTAGGGGGTGGATGGTTTTTTATCTCATTTTTTATTCACCTAAGATCCATCCATCTGAGAGTCCGTTAAACTTTTGACAAAGAAATAGTTCTGACGATATGGCACATCGGTCCTCGCCGTTTGTTGACATCCAATAATATTTTTTTAATTTTGAAAATACGTAGATAACAATGAAGTTTATCTGCGAAAAGTGAAAAATAAAAATGGAGACCACTGTACCTGATCACATAATTGAGAGGGTTGGTACAGAAGCAGAGGACAGGGCTAGTCAGGGACTTCGAAATTTGAGGGCATGGTTATGGGCCCACTCGAAAAGTCCAATGAGGATGACGTCATTCTGGGTCCCACTGCACAAACTCCTGCTTCATTATTCATTGGTTTATTAATACGAGTGTGCTATTTAAGATGTGTTTGAGCTACATTATTTTGAAAGAATGTATTCTAAAATAATAGGTTGATGGAGAATATGTGATTGAAAAAGAATGAAAAGTTATTGATGTGATAAAAAACATTATTTTATTGAGGAATGTGTGGTTGAAAATGAATAGAAGAATGAAAAAAAAATTTTAATTTGGCTCAAACAGTGGCTTATATACGGAATGTGACATCTTGATGTACACAGTACACCCTCTCACATAGGGGGTTCACGTCCAATAAAAAAATTGTGGACTGCCTATTCTGCGAGAGGATGTATAAAAACCTTTAATATACTCCTGTCTCATCAAACCTAATATATTATAGCATGTTTGGTAACAATTAAAATTGAAAATATGGACGTTATTGGGTCCCATCCGTTTAATAAAAGTCAACAATAGCGGCTAATTTTTCAATTTTAATCAATTTTAATCTGATTTTAATCTTTACCAAACATGCTCTTAAATAACAAGGGCCATGTTGTGATTTTCTAGATTGGACATCCCTCTTTTCGTATTTCAAATTGTTAAGGGAAAAATTCATATATCAGGTATTAAATATACACGAGTTCAATTCTCAAAGATTAAGTTTAAAATTTTAAAATTCATGTACTAATTCAATATTTTAATTTTAAATAATAATATTATTAAATTAAATTAATATATCCAGCCCACCAAACCCTCGTCCCCACCTACCGCCACTCTCGTGCACCCATACGTTGCCATCCCCTCGTACAATTGTTGGCATCCATCCATCGTCGATATCCACCCTTGTAGGTATCGACGTCCAAATAACTTCACCGGAAGAAAAATAGGATTTATAGAGATAGCCAACAACTTCTTCAACGATGAACCGATCGTCGCTCAGTGACGATTGAGCATTGCAGGCTCGGAAAGTAGAGATGGAGGGAGAAACATAACGATCGTTGGAGGACATTGACAGAGCATTGTCAACGACCGAGTGGTATTGATATAATTTAATTCTTTTTTTTTTAATTAGAAATTCAAAAACAGCCAATGGTATAATTTATAAAGTACTCACCTGAGCAAATAATTTCAATTCTCATCGTCAAAATTGTTAATTGAATTTGTGACCAATTCAGAGAACTGAGGTCGGAGATATCAATAGTTTGTGAATAGATCTCTTGAATTCGTGATTCATGACCTATTACATGTAACCTTATGGACATTGATCTATGACCAATTTTAATTGATTCATGATATGTGGACATTAATATGTGACCTATGGACACTGACCTGTTACCTACTCATAGTGACCTGTGGCCTGTAAACGTTGATCTATGACCCACACACGATGACCATCGATCTATGACCTATACAATATGGCATATAACCTGTGGAGTGTGACCCGTGACATACAAACATGATTGTGACCAGTTCTGTTTGATTTGTGACTTGTAAAATATTTATACGTAATCAATGCACAATAACTAGTGACTTGGTACATGTGGCCTATGACCTATCACCACTATTAACACCACCAACAGATATCAACACAACATTTGACATACACTATATAAACATGTGACCATCACCAACAAACCAAGTGCCACTACGACCACAAAATCACCACAAACCACTTCAGAAATAACCACGAAACCACTTCAAACAGTTGCAAAACCACCACATAAACTACCACAAACCATCACAAAATTGCTATAGAGGTGATCTAAGTCCTAATCGAAAAATTGGGAAAGTGAAATCTTAGAAATTGGTTTCTGCTTCTAGAGAGACTAGAAGAGAAACAGTGAAAGGGAGAGTGTAGATCCAAAATGGTAGAGAGAAAAAGTAGAGAGAGATTAATAGAGAGAAGAGATGGAGAAACGAAATTGAGATTAAATCTGGCTATGGATGGGTTAGAGGGTGGTTTGTAATTTAATTTTATAATGTTTATTATTATTATTATTATTATTAAAAATATAGAATTACTACCTGATTTTTGAAACAAACCTTCAATCTATTTTTTGAATTGTAATCTTTAAAAAATTGTGCATGTGTAATTTCCAATTGTCAATTCAAAATAAACTAGTTCCATTTAAATTAAAATATCTTAGAAAAGAATGTTATAACATTCAAGATAACTAATCATATGATTTAGGCCACTTGTCCAGGCTCAATAACAGATAAAATACAAATAAACTGACTTGACAGTGTATGTTTTTTATTTTTATTTTTCAAATTGTCCAATTATGTATGGACACATGCTCATTCTATTTTTGAGTCTGTTCATGTAGCATGATTGTAATCATATAAAGAAGTTGGACATATGAATGGAACAACATTGGAGGTTGGTGTGACCGAAGACCATAGTGGTTTTGAACACTGCTCGAATATTAGGCTAGTACCGACTCAATCTTTTTTATGAAAGGATTTGGCTTCCAATTTTGCTAACATGTGTTCGTTTTACGTTTTTTCACCTTGCTACATTACTAGACAAATTTGCTACCTTCTTTGACAGAATGCCACATTGCATTCTATCACTGGCCAATTTAAACAAAAAGAGCACTAATCACTTGTTGTCGCGCTTTTCATCTGTCATTCAAGATGTCAAATCCATCTACCAAAGTGGCATTACTCTTTTACATTAATTTTTGCATGTTTGGCTCTTGGTACATGTAATGTATGACTCTGTATGTGCATTGTATGATTGTATCGTAATGTGTGTTGTACCCTAGCTAATCTCTTGTAAGCACTATATGAGAATGTCGATCCAATTAATTGTGGAATCAACATTGTTGGAATATGTTACAATGTTGACCAGGATGATGTTGATTGCTGATTGGATCGACTATTTGAATTAAGGCAAAATTCGTGTTCCACTTTACAATGTGCAATGTTTTTGAAAACACGCTTCTATGAGTGGAGATCTTGCATGAGATGTTGTCAAGTGTCGCTCCGACATTGTTGGACTAGCCGACCTTCTAGTGGCTTCCATCATACTCTAGTTTGATGGGACTTTGTAATATACTCAATGCACTTTTTGTCTCTTCAATTCACTTCGAGCTCTGGACTTTGGCTTTTAGGTTCTCTATACTTCTCTTTCTGAGTTTTATCTTCGTTTTATGAATTTATAGTTTATTTCATCCTCTAAATCTTCTTATGGATTATTGATTCTTGAGTGACCAGTGTAAATCTAGTGAAGGTGAGGTATAATTGTTCTTGTGTGAACAGTTACCATTCAAGAGAGAGATTCTATAAATCTTGAGTAATTTCGATTATTGGTTTCTTGAAGTTGTACCTTGGAAGATTAGGATCAAATTTAATGCAATGGTTTTCTTCCGATGATGGAAGCTTAAAAGGGGATTAGAAACTTACACTGAACCTTGTCTTAGGGCAATTATTTTTGTGTTCTTGAGTTTTTTTTTTTTGCTTCTAATGTTTGCTTAAAATCTCTCTAATATTTAGACTTAATAGTAACAAACACATTTTAGTCATGTATTGAGACGTGATTTAATAACGAGACATGATAAAGATTTTGAACCTCCCAAAAAGATGGGACATTTCACTTTCATAACAAAACAAAGTTAACATTTCACTTTCTTAAGAAATACAAAGGAACATATGATTCATACAGTTTAGTAAGAAGCAAAATTTATTTGCCTCATACTCCGTTTTAATGTGATCATCATAGTGAGAATGGCTTTGATTGGCTCATCATAATTTGATTTTATTGAATTCTCTTATTTTAGATGTATTTTTTTACCTTTTTGTTAATAAACATGCTATTATTTTTAACTGACTAACTTATAAGTAGTTTTTTAAATAGCGTAACACGTGACTAAACGTGGAAATAAAACTTCAAGCTTTACGCGTTTAAGTGATTATAGGCGAGGCCTATGCGTAAAAGACTTTTTTCTTATTTTTAATATTATTTTAAATGTTTAATAATTATTCTAAAAATCATTTAATAATTAACATAATACATATCAAATATCTAAAATTATAAAATACTATATTTATTTAAAAATTCATATCATTAGTCAATTATATAATTTTCAAGTTTTTGAAATGCAAAATTTAACTATTTTTCATAGTTTAAATTTTCGACTGGACAATGCAAACTTAATAGATTTATAGGAATTTTATGCTTACTTTCGGAGTTTTCAACAAAATAATGAGTCTCAAAATCATAATTACATAATGTAGATAATACCGTAACTTAAATCTTATTTAATTCTTTATTGGATGAAGTCATTTTTGAATTTTGTGTCTATAATCTTTTAAAAACTTAAAATTAAAGTCGAATAAAAGATTTTTTTAAAAAATAAAAGAAATTAATAAACTAAGTCGAATAAAAGAACTTCTAAAAAAAAGAAAAAGAAAAAAGAAATTTCAAGCAACCGTGCCATTTATACCAATTATGCTACATGTACATCAAAGTTGACACATTGTTTGACACTCATGTGAATTGACAGATTTTTATATATTGATTTTAACATTATTTTTTTTTCCAAACAATAACCAATTTTTTGACACATAGGGAATGTCAAACAATGTGTACACAATGAGTGTACCACTCGCTTAATTCTACTTGTATCAGTATTCTAAAATACGTAAAGAGTTGCGATGCGTCGATGTCGAGAATCAAGAATTACAAGTTTAAGCATGTCAATGCGGAAAAGTTTAAACGTGTCAATGCGGAGAATAAGCGTCATAATGTGTTTCGTACTTTTAATATTATTTTAATTATTTTTAAGGTATTAAATATATTTTTATATAAAAAAATAGATTTTTAATATATCATAAAAAAAATTTTACAAAAAAAAAGGGGATTAGGCGGGATAATGCTCCGCCTAGGCCGGATTAGGCGCACGCGCGCATTATCCTGCCTTTTTGAGCCGACGCATTTTTACACGAATTGGTCGAATTCGACGCGTTTTCAACCCGCATCGCGTCTAAGCGGCGCATTTTCGCGCCTTTTAGAACATGGACTTGTATAGGCTCAGTCACATAATTTTTTTCACAGACAGCACGACAACATCAGATTGGAAGTCGCAAAAAAAAGAAAGAAAAAAAGACCTGACAACACCTATAACATGTACAAGGGAATAATTCACAAGGCTCACCAGAGCTCTCGCATGATAGACCCCACCATGTATTAAAAAAATTCACAGACCCCACCTATTTGAGTGTCCTGTAAGGGACTTGTTCATGTCTCTATACGTGAAATAGTGTTCATAACAGATTTGTAAACAAGGGAAAAGCCCATTTGCCCGAAAAAGGGTGCTCGGGTCAAACCCGGGCCCGCCCCTATTGGTGGGGGGCGGGTTTGACCCGGGCACGTTTTTTCGAGCAAAGTAGCACTGCACGCCCCCCCCCACCAATAGGGGCATGACCCGAGCACGTTTTTTCGGACAATGTAGCACAGTCCTTGTAAACAATCCCCCCTGTACAATTCAAGTTCGTGATAACAAAAGTCAGCACACTAAAGCTAATCAAACAAGAGTTGAGGCGAATCCACCTCAGCCCTTCATTTCATTCACCTCAGCCCCTTGATTTCAATTGAATCTACCCTAGTCCCCTATTTAATTCCGTGTCAGTAGTGGCGTCTCTCAAGTCAGTAAGCCCCACCAGTAAAAAAGATGGACATTGCTACACACCTAGGGCCATTCTCACAACGTGGATAAACCCAAAAAAGATTGACATCAGAAAAGGCACAGTGAAAAATTGGAGTAGAAAAAGTGAAAACTACAGGAAAATAATGTTCATCTCCCTCCGTGAACACCCCAGTCAAAATCATGTCTTCCACCACTTTTTTTTACTTCCTTTTCTATTTAATGATCACGGGTAAATCATAAGGGATGCATGTACAATGCATCTTTAACTTTTAGCACACATTTGACTCTGTGTGATGCATTTTAGTACATGAACCAACATCTTTGTTCCTGTTTTTAACTGTTTCGTTTAATTTGAAAATATGTTAAAAGTCGTCTAATCGAACCATTTTTTTTTATTGAGAAATGCTGTTTGTACAACATTATTTCACACCACTTTACATAGCCCCTCACAATAAGGGGGCCCACAATTTTTTATTGAGAAATGCTGTTTGTACAACATTATTTCACACCACTTTACACAGTCCCTCACAATAAGGGGGCCCACGATTTTGCCGTGTAAAGTACTGTACACATAGCAATTTTTTATTTTTTTTTTGGGACGTAGGAACCTGTAGCCGATTGAGAGCTTGAAAGTACCATACCTGGCACAAAGGAAAGTTTCTGGAAGGACACTAATGACTGGAGGTATGATCTATGGACATTCAGTTTTCTTGATCTATTTTTCCGCTTGAAGTATTTGATCGATTTTGAGTCTAATATTCTACTAAAAACTGGTTCCAATAGCTTTAAAAGGTCATTAGTCCTTTTCTATTTTTGGGTTATTTGACAAAGTTTTTTTTTTAATAAACGTTTAGCAGATTTTACTAAAAGTTGATGAAATAATATGATTGGCAGATAAACATTTATTATCCCGATGCATATGAAATCGACATTGTTTGATTTGATTTAAGTCGTGTAAAATGAAGGGCATAAGGACCAATAATCGTAGGACTATATTTAAGTTAAATTGACTAACGCCAAACTAATAATGAGAAATTTTGTATAATTTTATATTGATTATGGCTATACGAAAAATTCTATATTTATAATACTTGGAGATGATACATTCTCGATTTTTCAATTGAGTTTAAGTGATGAGGAAGTACACATTAATTCTAACCTCTAGCTATAAAACCTTAAGGTCATTCACTCACTAAAATAATTATTACGAAGTTACATTAAAAATATATCGAACTTTTGTTAAATCAACACGATTATTGAACATTGAAATTGATTTAAATATTTGTTACTTCTCAATGATCGAATTGACAAATTAATATTTATTTATGTGAATATCTAACGATTGCAAAATCTTGCTATCGACCAGTAACACCGAACCAAAATTGATTTTAGAATACTATCTATGTACGAAATTATTGATTCTAGCAACTTGCTAGTATGCCAAATCTAAAAATTGACGTCTTTCTTGGGCATGGAAATTGAAACTGAAGTCAAACCTTGATACATGAAACTTGCTATATGACATCTTTAGAGTATTATATTAATCGAATTTCTTGCAAAGTTTGGCTTTGGTACCACTCCCCCAATTAAAATTTTTCTTTTTGTTTGGAGGGCTTCCTTTTAAGTGATATTTTATTCATTATGTTTTCTATATCTTGTTTTTACGTTCATCAATTTTTGGTGCATATCGATTTGAAGTTGCTTTAGATCGAGGGGAGCTTTTCGCGGTCGAATTGAGTTACTTACAATTGACCAGGGGCTCAGGGAAGCCCAGACCTGCCCTAGGCCTAATAATTTTTTAAGAGGATTTTTATTTTTTTATTTTTTAAATTCTATTTTTCTTGGTGGAATTTTTTTTCTCAATGTATCAGTCCAGTATAATTTTTCTTTTTTCGTCCGCCTCATTTTGCCCCTGAAATTGACCTACTTGTTATATTGGAATTCTTCAGGATGCTATATTCGCCTTGTTGCCAAGAGTAGCTGTTGTTGAGGCTCATCAAGCTGGTGTAAAGGTTGTACCTCAAGTTCGTTCTAAATGTATCCTCAAACTACACATGTTGACATGGGGGAAGGAACTCTTGAAATTGGAATATGTATAAATTGGGATAGTTTTGTTCGCATAGTAATTTTTATTGAACTTTTTTTCATTTTTGCTATTTTATTGAACATTATCGGCACACAGAAGTACATGTTATAACAATATTGTACTGAACTGCATACATAATATTTGTGTTCACAAATGTGCTCAAGGATATAATCAAAATGTTTGTGTTCACGAATGTGCTCAAGGTGGTAAAATTTTTGTTGTAATTTCCAAACTGTTGGGTTTTGATACCCAA
>CAIGRO010056454.1:0-14555 GCA_903798355.1 Fraxinus baroniana
CAAGTTCGATTGTGCCTCCTTAGCTTTAAATTTCTGCGTCGGCCAATGCACTAAACATTACAAATTTTACTATGCGAAATCTCAATCACTAAAAATTCCAATATTAACTACAAAGTGTAATCTGCAAAAGATTTAAGATAACCAAAGAATGGGCATAAAGGTATCGTCAAACGAGCATTAAACATTAATCGAAACATGGCATACAAATTCTATTCACACCAATAACATGTCAAACCTCCAAAATTCAACCTGCCATATAATCGAGATTTCAATATTTCACATCCTAAACTGTCTATTAAAACACCAAAATCGACAAAAATAGATAGCATCACTCGTCAACATGATTACATTTACATTGCAATATTTTCCAATAAAATAAAATAAAACGATGTTGCTACTATGATTTGCCATATTCCGTTTGAATCATGAAGCCCGCTTCTTGTTACAGTAGAAAATTACGGTTCGTCTGCAGCGCCCCCGACTAGGATTTCATAGTCACAAAAGATCTCTGTTCAAATCAAGGAAGAAGATAATAATTGTAATTTGGTGTAATAATATTTTGGAAAATATTTGCTTGATCTATGGTATAATTCCCCGTAGGGTATTTTGGGATTTTAGCTTATGGTTGTAGGCGATTTCCTCTTATTCTAGAAAGTACTCAAATGAGCAATTCGATCCGATTAAAACTCAAAAAAATGAGCATACGAATTTCAAGATTGGTTTGCTTAAACGTGAGGACATTTTAAATGATAAAATCTCATATCGAATAAAGATAAAAATACTAACCAACTTGTAAATGATTGTATTATTCATTTTAATAAGATTACATTTTAGGGTATTATGATTTTTTTGTTGAATTTTAGAAAGTTGCCATTTATGGAATTATGAATTTTCGTTAATGATGATAAAGGGTGTGTTTGGGGGAGTAAGATTGGCTACCAAAATTATTCCTTTTATGATTTAAGTTTGACTTTTACATTTTTATATTTACTATAAATTTATAGTATTTTCATGAGAACAAAAATGCTAACTAGTAATAATTGAAATTAAACATAATAATAGTTATATAGTGTAATTTCCGCTTCGACTTTCGAGCCTCACGGTCCAAGCAAGTTGACCCGTCTAGGCTGAATATGTTAGGCACATTTTTTTATTATTATTATTTGTTGTAATTTTCTAATTACATGGTAAAATCTGTGTAAAAAGTCTTTTAAAAATTATTTTACGATTTTATAATAAAAGAAATTATTTTACGGTAGATAGGATTTCCCAATCGCAGATTCCACTCACCATGAAATTATTTGCATCACTGTGAATGAAAAAGGACTGGAGAAAACTCAGTGACTTATTTATTAGCTGATACGACATCATTAGGGATGAGAATGACGCGTTTTGATCATTGTTTCATGAATCTAAAACCTCTCTCTTTCATTATTATATTAATCACAATAATTGTGGATCCCTTTTTTCCTACGCCCATGTTATTAGCCCCCGTTTGACACCAATTAATTTCTCATTTTCATTCTTATTCTAATTTTCATTCTTGATTTTAATCACACATTCTCAAAATAAAATAATATTACACACAAATCAAAAAAATTTCATTACTTTTTCACCACACATTTTCACATCAATCACTATTTCAAAAATTTTCTTTTCCTCAAAATGGGTTTCAAACAGGGGTTGAAAAGTTGAAATATATGGTTGAAAAGTTGTGGGACCCATAAAAGATGTGGTTAATATTGATTGTTTGACTTTGACTTGGATTAAAATCTGTTTGACTTGAATTAAAATCAGATTTTAATCCGAACCAAACATGTTATAAATTTTAATATAAGTCAAAATCAACCATTAATTTCACGCGATCCATCATTTTTCAACCACGTTTTAATTTTATCACTTTTTTTTAATCAAAATTTACTAAAAATTTAATTTTAATCCCCATTATAAGTGAAGTATTTAAAATGACTTGTAAGTAGAAGTTGTTCGAGGGGTTTATAAATTTACAAATTAAACTTTTACTTGGCAAAATGTGTGGCTCAATCGAATTGTCATAATTCATTTTTGTTTTTCAAAGTGGCATCAATGACAGGTCATGTTCTTAAATAAGTGAATTCATAATATAAGCAACTTGGTGGGCTCGCCGGGCCAGCTTAAATTTATTTTATTTTATTTTATTTTTTATTTTTTTTGTTCAATTCAATAAAAGTAATCTTTCCAAAATTGTCTTTCGCAAGTGAGAATCATGGCTCATGAAGTTGTTTATTGCGAGCATATTAGGCAAATTTATTTTTAAAGTTGACATGTAAATAAATAGCGACAAAAAAGTTTATCAAGCTATATGTCTAATTTTAATCTGACAATGCTTGATTCAATAGAGTCATTGCAACTTGATTGTATTTTAGAATAATATAAACTATTACGATACAAGTGATTGATTGTTGATTACGACTTTTGTTTGATTGTTTCATGTTATGTTTAAAAATTAAAAGTGGTTTTAGTCGGATTTTTCTGGAAGGTCGAGCGTAACATGACCCATTAGAAAATATGAGTTATCTAGTCGAGTCAAGTTAACCCATTTTACACCTATAATTTTAATCCCTTTTCAAAATTAAAGACCATCTTGTTCTACGGTGGTTCTAGAGATAAAGTTCTATATCGTTCGTATTTTTCTAAGATTAACGCTTGGAGCTAAAACAATTGCACAATTTAAATTAATGCTATGTATATTGGTAATATTTATAGTATTACATATATATGAACCATCTCAATGTTATACAATTACATAATAAGAGCAATCATGCTACACGTATTTGTGTAGAATAAATCTATTACAATTAATTTACAAAAATTTATGTGACGAGGAGTTGTATGAGACACTATGATATTTTATCAAGTTTAACGGGCTCGCTTTTAATATGTAGTTGTATGACATTATGATTGCTCGATTATTTTAGTTTCAAGTGTTAATCTTAACACTCACAAGGAAAAGTCGAATTCCCAATTAAAACGAAGGGAAAAAATGTAGAGAGAAAGGGAATTCACCAAAAAGAATTGATGACGTGCTCAAAGACATTAGTGTATGTTTGTCAAAATTTATAATTAATTATAAATAATGGATTAGAAGGAGCGTGTGAATAAAAAGTAGGTAAAGTTGTGAATTCTATGAAATGTATAAATAAAAATAGAATTTAATCAACTTAAAAGTAATTATAAGCCCTACCAAACATGCAAAGTGATCAAACAAACTATATATCGACAACGCCTTAAAACTCGACAAACATAAGTTATGAATTACGTGGGGGCAAATACATGTAATATATTGTTTACATATACATAATTCATGGTTTAAATGGATGCGACACATGCAACAAATTGTAAACCTCTACAAAATTAATGTCGAACTTTTTTAATTGCTGTTTTTTTTTTCCTTATTAAAAAAAAGTGGCAAAATTGTCCTTTTCCGCCATCCTAACGAATTATTTGGACGAAAATTAACATTAAGGGCAAAATATGCTAAACAATAAAAGATGAAAATAAGAATACGAGAAAAAGTAAGGAATTTGTTTGAGCTGCACCCGCGCACGCAGACCGGAACAAGTGTGATAAGGAGCAAAAGTTAAAAAAACATTGTTACAATATAATAATCTTTACTTTACTTACAAAAGACTAACACAAACAAATGAATCATTAGTCATCACTAATTGATCCAACAATCACTATTTTTTTTAATCAAGAAAATTTGATAACCGCTAATTAGATTACTGGTGGATCCCACAAATTGTCACCTGAAGAGTTGGACTTTAACCAAACATGAAAAGACCTAAATTGACACCAAAAAATAATTAACTAAAAGGTTAAAAAATTGATTAAATTTGAAAATAAGGTCCTTATTGGATTCTTCTAATAAAAGTCAACAATAATGACTAATTTTTTTAATTTTAATCCGATTTTAATCTTTATCAAACGAGCTCTAAATGATGCAGCCACCATTAGAGTCTAGAGAGGTCACCTATATGTACAAAACGATGTCGTTACATTTTTACGGTTAGCTGATTCTTGGAATATCTCTCAGGCAGAACATAAGTTGGGAGTATCAGGGCCATGAATTTCATTAGAAAATTATATACAGTACAACAAATGGATTCAATTGAAGTTCCACATGCTTTCATGTGCACACAAGTGATTAACTAAATCAAGATTCATAAAAGGTTCTAATTACAGCTACTTGATTAGTTGGAATCTATTTTACGCTGGTTGCTGGTTTTGATTATTCAAGTTAACAATAGTTGATTTGTGATCGTAATCGTGATTGTCTTCTTTGTATTACAAACTGTTAGATATTAAACATCTAATCTCATTATTGAAGAGCAATAAAAACACGAAAATGAAAGTAAATAAAGAGCATAGATGACCATTTAGGTACAAGTTAAATTCATTTTTTATAAAATATTTAATATGTAAATTGGTGGTGTTGATATGAAACTCGCGTCGGATAAATTTAGAGTTCAATTTGTCAAAAGAGCCTTCTTATCTATGAGTCCAGATAAGTCAACTCTACACCTTGACCCAATACCCCGTTTATAGAGGTTGGACTGTTGGAGTCGGACTATGGGAGATGACTATTGAATATCATCATGACATCAAAGAGGAAGTGCTTCATGTTAACGACAACACCGTCAAATCAATCAATCAGGAAGATAAAATGATGACTTATGATACATGCCTATGGCTTAAGTATCATATGATCCTCTCTCAGTCGAATTCATGGATCAATCAAACCTTTCAAATGGACGCTGGCACGAAGCCCTAGATCGAAACATTATAACTTGACATTACCAGTGCGTCAAAACTTGTGTCCACCAACCTGGGGTGAATAAGAGGGGTTCAAATTAAAAATTCTTTTGATACACTTGTCAAAATTCCTGTATTATAACAATTTTATTCAGTTTAAATATTTTGAAGTTGATCGACAGGTGCGATGTTATTTTCATCCATCGACTTATAGAATTTTTATTAATGGTTGGCCTCGAATATTGGATCAAATACCTTGTCGATACCATGTTAGATCACTCTAGATAATGGCTATGGTTCTTGGATATCTCGGCGGCCGAGGGACAATTTATTCGGTGTAAACTTATCGCTAATAGCAGCCAAAAATCCGTCAAGATCTCTGCATAATCACGATACAGGTTGCATTTTGAATGGACTCGTTCACAGTATACCGTACCCATTTGGTTGGGATTTGAAGGGTTTTTGTTTATTTTCCATTGCAAGTTCTGAATGTCTCCTATCTCACAATTTAAGTTTTAAGATGCGATTGATGTAACTAATTTAATTTGTATGAAAACCTTTAGGATGGCATGCTACTTTTTCCTTTCGAAAATGGAAAATCTTCTTTAAAGAAACATTTTGGAAACTCAAAAAAGAATTTTGTTCCTTTCGAATAAAATTTGAAAAGGTTAATGAAATTATATGATATTTTTGGAGACTTTTGACCGACATATTTGAAAACTTAGAACTAGAATTGTACTTTGTATTAGAGGGGATTTTTTTTTTTTTTTTTGTCGGGCTTCAAGGCTTTGACCCTTGTACAGCAAAAGTTTAGCAAGTGATTATTTATGAAAATAAGTAGAATTTTCTATTCGATGAATCCTAATTGCCAAGTATCTGATACAAGTAATTTTATGTAAAAGTAAAGTATTGTGTCATCATTTGCTAAGAACTTTAATCATGCGTGTTTCGTAATTAACACCTAGTAACTTACAAAAAAAAAATCAATTTAATTTTCCCAGAACTGATGGCTACGCCTGTAGATTTAAACAAGCTGCTAGCATATAGTTGGATCTTGCGATATTGAAGAAGGCAGATCATTAATCATGCATAATAAAATAAACCAAGATTTATTTCATTCAATTATTAAAGTCCAATTGTCGTTTAGTGGCCACTTTTTTGGCATAAATAGCAAGATATTAATTGGTTTAGTGCATTGAGAGAGTGAGACTGTGAGGAGAGAGTGAGAGAGAGAGAGAGAATGGCTACTGATAGTCAAAAGATTGATCTTGAAAAACCCTTGATTTCAATCTCTAAGGATTGTAATCTTGATTCTAGAGGAAAATTCAATAAAGATGAGATATTAACAGAAGCAAAGAAACAGATATTCTTAGCAGGACCAATGATGTTTGTGAATCTTTTGTTGTCACTTATACAAACAATTTCAGTTATGTTTGTTGGTCATGTTGGGGAATTGGCACTTTCTGGCGCATCAATGGCCACCTCCTTCGCTTCGGTTACAGGCTTCAGTTTGCTGGTGAGTCTCAATTACACTCTCTCTACACGCCATATTTGGTAGGATTAAGGTTGTTCATTAGAAGATCCAGTACTTTACATCAAAGTTGCACTCGATGTCACATAAACGTTAAAAGTAGACTATCCACCTTGTCAAAAAATTTACTTCTGGCTTAACGAATATCTTCTTTTGACACTTCCAAATCCAGGTCGGGATGGCGTGTGCATTGGACACTTTCTGTGGACAATCATACGGCGCAAAACAGTACCATATGCTCGGCATACACATGCAGAGAGCCATGATTGTTTTGCTTCTTGTGAGCATTCCCCTAGCCTGTATTTGGGCCACTGCAGGGCACATTCTTGAATTACTCGGACAAGATCCACAAATAGCAGCAGAAGCTGGAACTTACGCGCGTTACATGATCCCTACCATTTTTCCCTTCGCGCTTCTCCAGTGTCAATTTAGATTTCTACAAACTCAAAACAACGTTGTACCAATGTTGCTAACTTCGGGAATAACAACGTTGTGTCACATACCTATTTGCTGGTTTTTGATTTCCAAATTAGGCCTTGGAAGCATAGGCGCAGCCCTGGCAAACGGTATTTCTTATTGGACTAATGACATTTTCTTGGCTCTCTATATCACATTGTCACCTTCGTGCAAAAACACATGGACTGGTTTCTCAAAAGAAGCAACACGAGATGTCTTGAAGTTTATCTGGCTCGCAGTTCCCTCGGCCATTATGGTCTGGTAATATCGCGATCCAGAGTTGAATATTTCTTTGATTTGAGTACCAATATCTACTTTGAAACATTCATTAATTTGATCAAAATTTCTATTTGCAACAGCTTGGAAATTTGGTCATATGAGATGATGGTGCTTTTGGCTGGTCTTCTCCCAGATCCAACACTCGAGACCTCAGTTCTCTCAATAAGGTTAGCATTTTCAACACTTTCTTATTTATTTATTTTATTAATTCAAATTGTTCCTAGTAAATGTTACTAACTTGTTACATCTTATTGCAGCCTTAACACGAATAGCATGATTTACATGATACCCCTTGGACTAGGAAGTGCAATAAGGTGATCTACCATAACTAAGTACTAAAAAATTACACGAGTGATTATTCTCTGGTCTTATTTATTTATCACGAAAAAATCGTTGTTCCACAGTGTACGGATTTCAAACGAATTGGGCGCTGGACGGCCTAGAGCAGCTCGACTAGCAGTATTTATGGCTGTATTCATGGTGGCTGCTGAAAGCATCGTGGCGGTGGCAGTAATCATTCTGGGACGCAAGCTTTGGGGATACTGTTTTAGTAGTGAAGCACAGATAGTTGGCTATGTTTCTGATATGATGATTCTAATTGCTGTGACCAATTTAGCAGATGGAGTTCTCTCTGTCCTAAACGGTATGTCAAAAGTAATTTTTATATTTTGACTAAAACAAAAACTTGTCTCTTGGACCCAACCTTATATGATATGGACAACAAATATTCTAATAACATTCTTAATTTTTTAAAATTGCAGGCATAGCTAGAGGATGTGGATGGCAAAAAATTGGTGCAATTGTCAATTTGGGATCCTTTTATATTATTGGAATCCCACTAGGCATATTGTTGGCATTTACCTTACACCTTGGAGGGAAGGTAATTTCAATTTAGGAGTCATGGTACCATTTTTTTTTCAGTCACAATTTACATAAAAGAACACAATAAGTCACAACCAACGAACAACCTTTAAATAAAAAGGTACATGTATATATCCAAAATTTAAAAGGGTAGCCGTACCCTGAATCCACACATTGTGTAACTTGTTTCTTACATACGGTGCACAGGGTCTCTGGACAGGAATCATAGCGGCAGTTTTCGCGCAGACGTTATTCCTGTCGATCATAACCATCCGGACTAATTGGGAGGATGAGGTAAAGTTTTATTACTCTTTACTTCAATCAAAATTTTAAGTCCAATAATTTTAGTGTTTAAATGAGGTGGTTCAAAAGAAGGCAGTGGTAAATTTCCAAGTTTTTGTATTACAGGCAAGTAAGGCAACTGCCAGGGTTTATGACTCGACAATCCCTGTTGTGGCGTAGAACCAGAAGTGGTGAAAATGACAGATCCTTGAATCTGATCATGTGCACGAAAATCATCGGAGTGAGAGAGTTGGTCCAGTAAATGGCTGCTGTTGTGTGCAGAAAATCTTGGAATTTTATGAAATATTTGTGGTTGGTTCTTGTTGGTGCTGAGAAAACGTTCTGGGATTATGTGAAATATTATGGTTGCTGTTGGGGCAACAAATCCTGGAATCATTGTCGCATATTCTGTTTTGAGTTCGCTTATAATATTTGATTGATTTCATGAATTTCACAGAAGAATAAAAATCCGAAAATTTCCAGAGCACTGCAATCTGATTGAAATCAATCAATGTCAACTTTATCTCAAGTTGATGCATAAGGATGCCAATTTGTCAAAAGTTATAGTTGGTAGGGTAGGTGTAGTTAAGCACTTCATAAATTAGGACTAGGTTTAAGAATTCAAGCCAAGTACTATAAGTGACAGATCCAAGAACTCGATCGAGTTAGGGCGGATCTAGACGAGCGGCAGCACAATATATGAAAAATATAATAATAAATAAATAAAATATTCTGAAGCCAGCATGAGCAGCCACCATGACTCGTTGGGCGTTGGACCCGCCCCTGAGCACTATATGTTTGGGTTTGCCTTCGAGAATCTCATCAAGGGACGTTGACATGAGCAAAAACTATATTTTAGTCTCGTTCAATAACTCAATTTCAAGTTAACTATTCCTAAACAGTTGGAAAATATCAATAAATGCTTCGACGTGTTACTTTGTATTTTCTCCCACATAGTACATGAATTATTTCCCTATGAATAATATGCAGTCATAGATGTTTGATTAACACGACTTGATTATTTCTTGTCTGAACTAATTACAAATGAACGGCCAATTTTCATTTGCTTTATTTATTATTCATGAATTTAAAACCTACAAAAATGAACGGTGAGGAGACATCAAAACCTAGTTATTATTAATTCAGAAAGAATGATATGGAAAACATTTGTCATGTTGAAAGGGACAATCGAAATTCCCAATCAAACTTCTACAGGGGACAAGATATTCTTGATTACCTAATTTGGCATGTACACTTTAATCATTTTTCTTCGTGAGAATTAAAATTAGATTTTTGGTATACTGTAATAGAAATTTTTGAAATTGGTGGTTGAAAAGTTGTGGGACCCATGAAAGATATGGTTAATATTGATTGTTTGACTTTGACTTGAATTAAAATCAAATTTTAATCCGAACCAAACATGAGCTAAATAACTCCAAGCGTTAGATTAATGATTTTTCTAAATAAATTTAATTTACTCTTGTGACATTAATTTGATCGTGCAAATCTTAAGTTGTAACCGTGTTGATAGGATAAAATAAGTAAATGGTACAAATAAATTTTTTACATAATCAAGAGCTAAACATCATATAATTCAAGATGTGATTGATTAATTACTGATAATTTGTTCTCGTGGAGTGTGATAAAGAAATAAAAAATCAATAATGCTCATCGAACAGGGAAAAATAGTTGGGGGAGTTGACATGATGGGTAGTGGGGCGGGAATGGATATTTTTTTTAATTGTCCAATTATATATTGACACGTGTTCTCTCAATCATTGACTCGATCATTTAGTTTGATACTGTAGCAAGGTTGATAAAAAAAATTGGTGTGGTTTCATCATTAAAGAGTCGAGTAATTATTAAATAAGATATTTGTTAAAGATGATTAATTGATTCCTCACTTTGAGGTGTCAAAAAAGACGGTTGTCCCTCTGAGATCGTACTCTATAATTCCTCGTACGTTAGGTTAAAGGAACATTGGTTTGAATCGTTTGATTGGTTTTTTTGAGGAGTGAGCTAAAAATAGGATAAAACTCCTCTATCAGGCCTGGTAGAAAGTTTTATCTCACATGAGGACCCACCTCATTAAAAAAAGAGAAATGTTATTCATCCCCACTGGGGTTGAGCACCGGTCTATGTGGCGGCTAATGTGGCATTAAATGATATGTGAAATTAAATAAGTCATTTAATTTCACCTATCAATTGGTGTGGTTTCATCATTAAAGAGTCGAGTAATTATTAAATAAGATATTTGTTAAAGATGATTAATTGATTCCTCACTTTGAGGTGTCAAAAAAGACGGTTGTCCCTCTGAAATCGTACTCTATAATTCCTCGTACGTTAGGTTAAAGGAACATTGGTTTGATTGGTTTTTTTGAGGAGTGAGCTAAAAATAGGATAAAACTCCTCTATCAGGCATGGTAAAAAGTTTTGTCTCACATGGGGACCCACCTCATTAAAAAAAAAGAAATGCTATTCATCCCCACTGGGGTTGAGCACCGGTCTATGTGGCGGCTAATGTGGCATTAAATGATAGGTGAAATTAAATAAGTCATTTAATTTCACCTATCATTTAACCACTCACATGCAGCCACATAGACTGGGGATTCATCCCCACTGGGGATGAATAGCATTTTTCTTTAATTTTTCCNCATTAAAAAAAAAGAAATGCTATTCATCCCCACTGGGGTTGAGCACCGGTCTATGTGGCGGCTAATGTGGCATTAAATGATAGGTGAAATTAAATAAGTCATTTAATTTCACCTATCATTTAACCACTCACATGCAGCCACATAGACTGGGGATGAATAGCATTTTTCTTAAAAAAATAACCCCAAAAAAATGTAAAAAATCCCACTCCCCCCCTCCCCCATGAGACATTCCCTTTGCCAGGTGTTTTACCGACCTGGCAAAGTAGGACAACTCCTGAAAATAAGAGGGTGTTTGGTGGGGATTAAAATTAGATTTTTAAGAAATTGTGATAGAAATTTTTGAAATGTATAATTGAAAAATTGTGAGGCCTATAAAAAATGTGATTAATATTGATTGTTTGATTTTGATTTTGATTTAGATTAAAATTTGTACTAAACATGGCCTATACATATATATTTAAAAATGTACAACTAAAAAACGTTGAAAAAAATAATGAATTTAGATATAAAATTATTTTAATAAGAGAATTTATAACTAAAAATAAATTTGAAAAAGTAACTTCGAAAAAATAAAAAGCAAACAAGATTTAAAGGTGAAAAATACAATTTCGTCGGTCTCAATTATTTTTAAAATACATTTTCTCTCTTTTACTTTTAACAACATATTTTTCAATAAAATAATATTAAATGCAAATAAAAAAAATTGATATCTTTTAATCACACCTTCACTATCAAAATAGTATTTCAAAATGCATTTTGAGCACGTCAAGCGTGCCCTCTTCTAACTCTAGTATTAATCTTGATGTTAAAGTGATACATTTCAAGCAATAACTAGGCCCACCCGTAATTAATAATATAACTCCCGTCGTAGCTCAAGAAAGAAATTAGAACTTGTTCACCCCCTTCACAGGATACCTTCCTAGCTTTAAAAAAAAAAAAAAGGATAATTAAGAAGGATTTTTTCGTAGCCTCTTTTAACGTCTAAGTTAACAGTCGGAAGTAGAAATTACGTACCCCATGTTTGATACAGATTTTTTTAAAACTCATTTTTTTTTCTTAAATTTATTTTCAATAACACACTCTTCAAGTAAAATAATTTTACTCGTGAACTCATAATTTTTGGTGTTTTTTAAACACATCGTCCAAAATAATCAATTTTCACAATATCTATTCTAAAAAATCTACATCAAATAAGTTGTAGTGTAGTTGGAAATGTATACGACTTGTTATACATATCTCGTATTGGATAATTATGGAAGAGAGTGAAGTGGGTAGATAATGGAGTAAAAATTCAATCTTTCTTGGGTTAGAGATAAAGTTCTACACAAGTATAGATCTAGCAGTATTACTTATATTCAATTATATAGCATTAGAACTGCTCATATGCAAAATTATTAATACTGAAAATACATAGAGAAAATTCAAGTTACTCAATTATTTTAGCTCCAGTTGTTAATCTTAACATGGTATCATACGACAATTCATACGAGAATAATTATTGATCCTGCTTCAGCAACCACCCTGGCCAACCAAAGCTTCTCCACCACCACCTTCATTGGATCTTTATTTTTCTGCTGAAGGGAAATTGTGGCACAATGATGCAATAACCCGTGGGCTAAAATGTTGGCCTAGCTTACTCATCTGTTTTAACTTGTGCTAGAAAACTGTTTTGAAAAGAAACTTAAGTTGTGTTTTGCTTACCTTTTATATGAACGGCCTAGATGTCACCAAGTGCAATCAACAACAGTCGTTGGATGAGGGGCACTTTAGGGAGACTCCTTTAAAGGCTTCTTTAGGGTTTGCACTATACATAATTTGAAGTCTTCTCTCTTTTCTTCTTCTTGAGAAATCAAAATACTCTCATTTGATTTCTATTTTCTACACTGACTATTGTTATCTTGTGTGATTTCATAGCGTGGGTGTTGGTTCTTGTGTGAACCGAGAGTTTGGCAGAGAGATCTTGAGTTTGTGATATCAAAGGGTTTGTCTGAGTGTCAGTCTTGTTTGTATTCTTACCTTGGGGCTGGTTTGTATATAAACTGTGGTTATTGAGTGATTAAGGCTCGGATCTGAGAAGCTCTGTCCGTGGGCGACATTCTTAATCAAAAGCTACGGTTTCAGTTTCTTTCTTCAGTTTATATTTTGTTCATTTTTGTTCCAGTTCTTATTTTGTTCGAGTTGTGCACTTTATTCCATATTATGGCAGTTTTTCAGATTCTTGTGATTATGTGTTTAGTTCATTTAGTTTAATGATTTTGCACATACATTTTGTTGATCATTCTTGAGCTAATGTTGTGAACTCCTCCCAACACCAACACCACCTCCACCCCCCTCCCCGCGCGTCACCCCTACCTATATTCTTCATGTGACCTCTCCTCCACCATCTCTATAAATATTGCTTCGTAAGTCCCTCTCAATCTCATAAACATAAATTATCATTTTTGTGCCTTGAAATCATACTATTCTTATTGGATACGATCTATTAGGCTTTGTCAATTGATCAAGTTCTATCCTCCAGCCACAATTAATCCAATCGAAAAACCACTCTGAAACCTAATTTTGCATTCTTGATTTGCCAAGATAAACTTCTAAAGAATGCAATTGTTGGTTCTCTATCCCCTATCATAGTCTCGTTCATAGCCTCATTCAAGACTTCTCAAGAACACCCTCAAAACAAGCTATGCTAAATCATCATGTGGATGAATCGTGCAGTTAAAAAGGACTTCTTGATTACTACAAAGACATATCCTCATTGTTCGTGCTCGTGAAACTCCTATTTCCTTTGATGAATTTCATGAAAAACTTAGGGGCCGCTCTCTTCGTGTTTCAGTTTTGTATTTTGTATTTTTAGTGTCTATTTTGAAATTTCTGAAAATGAGTTCTTTTTGTCATTCTAAAAAATTGTTTCCGAAAACATAAAAATGGAAAACACGTTTACGTTGAAATTTTGATAATATTTTATTCAAGAAATTTGATTATTCAATAAATTTTAATAGTTTAATGTTAATATAGTATTAAATAACATATATGAAATTGGTGAATCTTAAATTTTTTTTCCAAATATTAAAATCACAATCTAAATTAAATTAGGCAAAACAGTTCAATCTATACGATTAGAAGTATAAGTGTAAATAAATCCACGGAATTATGTATGACGTCTAGAGTAATAGCAATTTGATTCCGGACTTGTCTCATTTAAACTGTTTGACTAGCATCAAAACTAATGTTCTTTGGTTGCAATGTAAGTCCCAAGTTCGTGAAGGAAAAAGAAAATTCATTTACGGCGTCGTATTACAGAGATACACGCCTGCACACACTAACATAAAAGACATCATTTTAAACAATAGAATTCAAAGAGCGTCACGATAGAAATTTATGTCATTGACCAATGTAGAAAACTAATACATACGTTTAAAGAAGATTGTGAAAACTCTAGTGCAGTTTACAAAGAGAACCCATGAGCAAAATTCAACTTCAACTCTAGTTTGGATTACATAAACAGACAACTATAAGCTAAGTCTTCTAATCGATTACATAGGTGGAACAAATTCACGAATCACTTTCCTTTCGTTTTCCATTCTCCTCCTTATCTCTTTTTTCCTTGAGGAATGGTAATATTGAGGGATGTCTCCACGTTGTCATTGAAAAATACTGCAGAAATAAAATTCAGTAAACAGAAGCGAGAAATTACTTTAACA
>CAIGRO010056475.1:0-10955 GCA_903798355.1 Fraxinus baroniana
TTCAGTCATACTTTTTCCATTGTTTAATCAAACTATTTATTGAGTTTCAATTACTTATTGTTGAGATTAGTTTGACTTTTATCAAATCCTTCATAGATCCAGTCATGCTTCTTCTGTCGTTAGATTGAACTAATTGTTGAATTTTAATCTTAATATTACCTTATTGGTGGATTAATTACTGCTATATGCTTGATATATACTGTCGATCTTTGATCTTGTTCCAATAAAATTTTGTGAATATGTCATAAGTCTAGATTCTAGGATTACATAAATTGGTTTTCACGATATATCTTCTGATTAGAGTACCGGGATGAAAGCCTCTAATTGTGTTATAAAAATAGAGTAGTTGATGTGAATGATCCAATCCAATTGAGGAAATTCTGACGCTTCACTGCCGCAAATTGACTTTAATTTCACCTTTCAAACATTGAGTTTTACTACACATTGAAGACGATAACTCATCCTTTTAGAACCCTTAAACATTTCCCATCTCCTTGTGGATACAACACTCCAAAGCTGCATTCCAACAACCGCGTTATTCTTTGAACGTAATCAAAACACATGAAAATCGCAATACCACGTGAAAAGCAAGAGGTAACTAACAAAACCAAAATCATTTAATTAAGTTAAATAAAAAAATGTAACGCAGAACCATGCAATATCATGTGAATAAATTTTAAAATAAATCATGAAATTTATATTAAAATATACAAAACACAAAATTATATCAATAATAAAATTCCATCAAATATATCAAATGACTCACCCTAAATCATTTATCAATCAAAAATTAAAATTCTCCCGCTAACTCATATAATCAACCCTCGAAAATAAATACACATATCTCCCTCTTTTTGTCACAAATAACAAAGGAAAAACAAGTAATAATCATATTAAACACAGAAAGAAATGAGTAAAACAAACATGCACATGTATAATAATGTAAAATTATGCAAAAATATGTAATAGGAGAACAAAAAAAATTCAATTTTGAGATCAACTGTCTTTTTTAAAAAAAGAAAATCATAGTTTTTCAATTTTATCATCACAAAAAATTATTTGCTTACTTATACATGCATAGTTCATAAACAAGTAAACTTTTCCCATATAACTTATTTTAAATTTAGATGGAATAAATTGTACAAGTCATTCATGTGTAAAAAGTGTCATTAAACTCATGCAAGCAAGTCTTAAAATCTTAAATCAATGAGAAATCATGTGTAAAGAATCATGGTAAAAGAACATATTTCTTCAAAATATGAAGTCAAACCCAGTGTTATTAGGATCTAATAAATTAAATATCTCATAATTCATTGTATAATTTTTTTCTTTCTCCCCAATCTGTGAGCGTGTGCGTGTGCGCGTGCACACACACACACACACACAAACACACACACACACACACACACACACACACACACACATATATATATATATATAATTTTCAAATCTTATATGCAAACTCATTTTTATTAAACTTCTACATGATTCATGTAACGAGTTTTAGACCAATAACTCCAAAATCGGATGACTTATAGGGCACCAGGTATTAAAATACCCTACAGGCTTAATCAATCAAGTAATGAAGGTTACAAAAAAAGTATAAAATTGTCTTACAATATTTTATATAATTCAATTTTTTTCTTTGAAACTCAATAACAATCATTCTTTTAAGGAGAATATATAAGAGGTTAGGTCAACTAGTTTAATGGTTTTTCCATATTTATAGTCGATTCACTAAAGAGATGACCGTCATCCCAAATCTCAAGTACGCGGTCAAACCCCAATCACAAAAGTCTAATGTGTGAGGGCATAAGATACATGTAATAACCTATACCAAGCATTCCAAACAAATTAATGAAAATTTAATTTAGCAATGATGAACTTTACTAGTACTTGATCACAAAATAACATGTTCAAAAATATTAATTATCAAAAATCTTTTTTCTTTTTTTTTATAATAAAGGAAAAATGTAAAAAAAAAATTCCTAAAATACAATGAATGGATGTGCATGCATAAATGTATAGATATCATGAATAATGCAAATGCATGCACATAAGTACTTACTCAATGAGGTACACAAGTGCCCTTATCATGAAAAGCAAAGCGAGCAATACCGCAATTAAAAACATCACTTTGACCTGGACATCATTCCTTATGATCCAAATCTTCTCAGACAAAGATGTAATCTTAGTCAACTAACTTATCAAATCAGTTAAGTGACTTACTTGGTTGGTCAACAAACTTACATGAGTAGTTAGATCTTGACTGTAATTCTTAACCAATGACTTCAAACAATTAGGTCTAATGTGACCTAAAACGCCACAATTATGACATGTGGGAATGAATTTTGGAATAATATTTAATTTCAAATTTTGGACCTTAAGTGGAGGAAACTTATGTTGTACCAATGATTTCAATCCTCGAACACCTATATTCTTGGTCATGTTCCTATTCAAGAGTTCGCAACACATGGTCTTATGTGTCCTACCTTACCACAATGATGACATGTGGATGAATCTAGAAGCAACTTTAGGTTTCAAGTTTTGAACCTTAGGCTTTGAGACAAGTACAAACTTTTTTTTTAATTAAAGCATACACATCTTATATCCCCAATTGTTTTATTCAAACTTATTGTGTTATCAATTTTCTTATATTCGCTAGAAAAAATTTGAAGTTGGGTATTTGAGTTTTCCAGATTACTCATAAGAAATTTAACCTTAATATCTAAGGACTCTTTCTCAACTCTCAAGTCATTCAAACTTCTAACGGATTCCTCGAGTTTGGCTACAAGACTCTTCTTTTCTAATTCAAAACTATTCAGTTTTTTAAAGGAAGAGCAATTTACTTTTTTGAACTTAAGGCACTCCTCAAACAATTGGTTATAAGCCTCCTGAATTTCCATATCATACTTAGATTGCGAATCAGAAATTGATTGAATCATCTAGATAAAAGTTTGGGTCAATGATCACTATTAAACTTTGGTACCACTTGAAAATTTTAAATTATTTAGACCCTGAAGAATTCAATAAAATATATAAGAAAAAACACAAAGAATCACGTGGTTCGGTGCCACTGTGGCAAACCTACATCCACGGGAAAAGAGAAAAGATTATATTCACTTATATCCGAAGTGTTACAATGACACATATATATTCATATTACAACAAGGTTGCCTTATTGTAAAGGAAACAATCACGGAAAGAATATAACAAGCAATGGAAACATTCCAATTATCATCAATCAATATTCTCCAAATTATGCCATAATATTTTCTTCAATATTAGAAAATATTCTTCAATTCCCCAAATATCTCTCTTCTCCAACACTTCCCCTCAAGTTGGTGCGAAAATATCGATGGAGCCCAACTTGAACAATATCTCATGAAACTTGACAGTTGATAGGCCTTTGGTAAAAATATCAGCCAATTGATGGCTACTACGAATGAAGAGAGTGCAAATAACCTTGGCTTGGACTTGTTCTCGTATAAAATGACAGTCAACTTCAATATATTTTGTCCGCTCGTGAAAAACTGGATTTGAAATAATATGTATAGCAGATTGATTATCACAAAACATCTGAGAGGGTTGTGACGAACCAAATCCCAAATCCTTAAGCAAAGAGCGAAGCCAAATAATTTTACTGGCAGTAGAAGTCATTGCCCGATATTTGGCTTCAGCACTAGAGCGTGCAACAACGTTCTGCTTTTTACTCCTCCATGTCACCAAAATTTTCCCAATAAAACTGCAATATCCAGTGGTAGATCTTGTATCAACAGTACTACCAGCCCAATCTACGTCTGTATAAGCAGAAATAAGAGAATGACCATGTTTACACATCCATCTATCTCTTCCGAGTGATGCCTTGAGATAGTGTAAAATTCGATTAACGGCATCCATATGTGCAACTCGTGGAGAATGCATATAGTGGCTAACAAGGTTGACAGCATATGAAATATCAGGTTGAGTAATTGTGAGGTAAATTAGTCTGCCCACCAATCTTTGGAATTGACCCACATCAGATAATAGATCGCCGTCAACTATTAATTTGGAATTACACTCTATAGGCTTTTGAGCTGGCTTAGCACCTAATTTTCCAGTGTCTTTCAACAATTCCAATACATATTTTATTTGGTTTAGAAATATGCCCTTTTTTGAATATGCAATTTCTAATCCGAGAAAATACTTCAAAATTCCTAAATCTTTAATAGAAAACTATGTATGAAGAATAATTTTGAGCCTTAATATTTTAGTAAGATCATCACCAGTAATAACGATGTCATCAACATAGATCAAAACAATAACAGTACCTTTCACATCCCTTTTCACGAACAAGGAAGAATCAGTACTACTCATCTTTAAACCATTCTGGACAAGAACATGACTGAGTTTGGCATACCATGCACAAGGTGATTGTTTAAAACCATATATAGAGTTTCTTAATCTGCATGTGAGATCACTATGACCCTCCAGCCGATGACCTGGAGGTATACTCATATAAAATTCTTCATTAAGATCACCATGTAAAAAGGCATTCTTCACATCCATCTGAAACAATTTCCAATCTTGATTGACAACTAGAGATAGAAGAACACGAAACGTGTTCATTTTGGCTACAAGTGCAAATGTCTCATTGTATTCAACTCCATAAGTTTGAGTGAAGCCTTTTGCAACAAGGCATACTTTATGTCGTTCAACAGATCCATCATTTCGAAACTTGGTTTTATAAACCCAACGACACCCAACTATCTTATTTCCCAGAGGAAGTTTTACAATGGACTAAATTTTGTTGTCATCAAGGGTTTGTAATTCTTCCTGCATTGCTCGTCTCCAAACAGGACTGGAATTTACTTCTCTAAAATTATTCGGCTCTTGAGTTGAAGACAATTCAGTTAAAAAGGCTGAATGAGACAAGGATACATTGGAGTATGATAAATGAGACTGTATAGGATGACTGATGCTTCATATGTAACAAAGTCCTTTAATTTTTCCGGAGCCTTGGATGTTCGGTTTGACATTCTAAGAGTTTTTTTGGAAGTATCTGGTATAGCACTAACATATTCTGGAACATTATGAGCAATTAGCGATAAAGGACTTCTGTTATCCCCATTGTCTTTATCTTGTCTGGTTTCTCCTATACGTTCAGTCTGTACTGTGGTTTCAATTTCGCCAGTACTTACAATATCAGAAGAAGATGTCCATGTAGTAGGAAGTGAAAATAGATCGTACAAATTCTCCCCCTAAGATAAAATCTTGTTCGAACTCTGAGCCGAAAAATATAGTTCAATCTCAGAAAATCTCACATCTCGTGATACAAATAGCTTCTGTGATTGAGGATCATAGCATGTATATCCTTTTTTGTCGAAGAATGTCCTAAGAAGATGCACTGGATGGAACGGGGATCAAATTTATCATGATGCAAGCTCTAGTGGTGCACATAACAAACAAAACCAAATACTCAAATGTGAGACACATCAGGCTTTCTCCCTTTTAAGGCTTCCAAAGGTGACTGAAAATGGATTACACGACTTGGAAGCCTATTTATCAAGTACACAGCTGTTAGAACTCCATGTGACCAAAATTTCTTTGGAATATTCATTTGAAGCATGATAGCTCTTGTAGTCTTCAAAATATGTCGATTTTTCCTTTCGGCTACTCCATTTTGTTGGGACTTACCAACATAACTAGTCTGATGTATAATGTCTTCACTGTGAATAAAGGCAGGAAGGAGACCTTTTGCAAATTCAGTCCCATTATTTGAACGAAAAATCTTTATTTTGCTATCAAATTGAGTGGCCACCAAACTATGAAAATCCTTGAAAACATGGTAAACGTCATTCATAGATTTCAATAAAAAGATCCAAGTAGCACAAGAATAAACAATACAAAGTATTTAAAACTATCATCTGAATCAATTCGACATGGGCCCCCATACATCAGAATGAATTAACTCAAAAGGCTTAATAGACATAGATGAAGATTTATTAAATGGTAGACGAACTTGTTTGAAAAATTGACAAACATCACAAACATATGTCCCAAAAGACAGATGGAAATAAAAAAGATAATACACGATTATAAGGATGCCCAAATCTTTGATGTACAATATGATTTTCTAGTGTAGCATTATTAACAGAAGTAACATCGAATGGTTTAAAGAGATAAAGTCCATGTGAGTAGACACATTCACCAATCTTCATCCCCGAAGTTCGATCCTGAAACACAACATCATTAGGAGAAAAAATAACATTGCAAATGAAGGAGTTAGCTATTTTTCCAACAAAAAGAAGTTGAGTTGGAAACAAAGGAATAACAAGTGCATCTGTACTAGGAAGAGCAGGAAAAAGATTAATTTTTTCAAACCCACAAACAGGAACCGATGTACCATTAGCAACTGAAACAACATGTTTTGATGAATTTTTTGAGAAATCACTTAAAGATACTGCATCTTTTGCCATATGATCAGTGGCACCCAAGTAAACAATCCAAGTATTCAAATGTTTAGATGTACACGAAGAGAAGTAAGCTTTGAGGTTACCAGAGACATGAGTACTGGTAGAAGGAGTAGATTCTTTCGGACTAGGATGACCAAGTTGTTGGAGTATTTAAGTCAACTGATTCAATGAGATGGTAGTGCCAGCAATAGCAGCAACTTCTATGCTTCATCCTTTCATAGATGATGGCTTGAGATGAGGGTGAAGGTCCCAACAGCGGTTCTTAGAGTGACCTAGCATGTATCAGTGATCACATTTTGGAGCTTCCCATCTTCCCTTGTTCTGAAAGCTTTCCTTTTCTCATCTCTTTTTACAATAAGAGCAGTCGACTCAGATATATGTTTCGGTTCAAAATTCATAGTCTTTTTCAAGTTTCTTCTCGCTGCACAGTTACACAGACACTAGAGAAGGTTGGCAGGGTAGAACTCATATATGACTCTTAAGATTCTCATACTCCGGCTTCAAACTATTCAGCAAAGAAAATATTTTATCTTCTTTGTCCCTTTTCAACAAGATTTTTGCATTGGTTGTATGTGGGCGATCATGCTCAATTCGTCCCACTTCTTCTTAAGATAATTAAGATGCTCAATGAATGTCTTATCCCCTTGCTTAGCAGCAGCGATTTCTCTTTTCAACTCAAAGATTATAGCAGCCATGTTTTGATTTCTGTAAAGTTTTTCAATCGAATTCCACAATTCTTCTGCCGAATCTGAAAAGGCAAATATTTCAGCAATATGTGCTTCCATTGAATTTAGAAGCCAAGACCTAACGAGTTGATCATTCGAAATCCACCCTTCATACTTTGGATCTACAGCATCTGGACAAGTAAAAGTGTCATTGATAAAACTCAACTTTTTGTTTCCACCAAGAGATAACGTCATAGCTCTTGACCATGGTATGTAATTTATACCATTCAAGAGAACTTCGAAACAAATTGATTATTCTCCATCATTATAGATGGATTATTGGCTTTCTTAGTCATTGTAAACTCAGATACAAATTGAAAAGAAACTTCGAAACTACAAAAAAAATTGTGAAAAAACACGAACAGCTAACTTTAAGGATGATTTTGACCCACCAAATGTTGCCGAAACGAACGATATGAATCCAACGGCACCGACCTTGTGTAATTTCAAGTTACGGTTTGAAAGATACAACCGTTTTCGTAGAGGTCACGCAAAGTTGGAAAAAAAAACTGAATCTGCTTTCCTATTTCCAAATTTCAAACTGTTGGCCGGATCAATACATCTGCTCTGATACCATGAAGAATTCAATAAAATATATAAGAAAGAACACAAAGAATTACGTGGTTCGGCGCCAGTGTAGCAAACCTACATCTACGGGAGAAGAGAGAAGATTATATTCACTTACATCTGAAGTGTTACAATGACACATATGTATTCATATTACAACAAGGTTGCCTTATTATGAAGGAGATAATCATGAAAAGAATATTATAAGTAATGGAAACATTCCAATTATCATCAAATATAACGAGAAATGGAAACATTTCAATTATCATCGACCAATATTCTCCAAATCATGCCATAATATTTTCTTCAATATTAGCAAATATTCTTCAATTCACCAAATATATCTCTTCTCCAACAGACCCACGTGCGGAATTACACAATTAAAAGTAACAAGTCACTTTTTAATTATTTCTATATGGTTAGATTAAACAATTCGATTTATCCTAAATTTGAATACCACAATCAATATTTAGAGTAATAAAGAACATCAAAGATGATCATAGAGAAATCTCAACTGGGTAAAAATTCTGGGCACTTTATTGATCAGTAATCCACTATAAATTGAAACAAACTCATAGTACGGTCTATACCCGTATACCCTGTAGAACTTTTGACCTCAATTCATGCAGTCTTCATTGATCCTACTAGAGTGTACTCCTTCAATCTTGATTCCTGATTTAAATCTTAACCCTCCTGAACTGCGTGCTCCTGACGCTAGATCCCGAGAAGGAATGAATTGTCCTAAAAATATGGACTTAGGGGAAATAAGAAAACTTATATTAATTAAACAATCTATAAAAACACAAACGAATTATAAAACAATTTTTCTTTTCTTTCCTTGTATGTACATTAGTTCTTCCAATGCTATTTACAGGCTTACACAATATTTTAACGCTTAAGTCACTAACGGAAGACTGTGCATTGTATGTTAGTAATAAAAGCTTAACGCATCGTATGTTAATAATAAAAGTTTAACTCATTGTATACACCAACAGAAGAAAACTTAATAATACTTCGAAGACTGTAAATTGTTGTATTCTACAAAATTAAGGAGGTTCGTAAACGGATCAATTAATGTACAATATATGTATTGTTAATATTGCTATAATATTATTCAGTGCTAGCCATCTATCATGTAAAAATTTACACTTTAAAAAATTAAAGCAAAATCCATCAAGGGTGAAAGGTAATAAAAATGGGTGAACAGTGGCAAAGGGAGGGCGGTTAGGGCTCAACGGGTAGTGTGCAGAGTTCGATTCCCCGCAAAGGTGGAGTTGGCTTTATTGCAAGCGGGAGTTACCATAGGGTTAATAGCTCAGGCCTATCCATAAGCTTTTCACCCTGGCTCCTGGGAGACACATCCTGCGATTTACCTCCTCCACGATGGTCTAGGGTAGGGTCGGTGGGGGCCCTCAAGGTTGGGATTCAACCTTTAATAAAAATGGGTGAAATGAGAAATCAATTTGTATCACTATTTCTCCAAATCTATGACAATATTTTTAAGTAGAAAAATGGCTAAAATTCAACTTTAAAAGATTTAATTCCCTCCAACCCACCTCAAAAAATACTTTTCCAGAAATAAGAAAAGTTAGAGGAGGCTACAATTTCTGGTGGAGTTCGTGGACTAGCTCTTTGGTGGACATCTTAGCTTGAAAGTCACATATTTTGCAAGATGAATAATACCATTTGCACCAAACAACTTTTAGCTGCTATTTTCCCTTTTGGAACAACAAGTGTCATGCTTTTGATGCAAGCATTTAAATAAGTAATTTTAGTGATAAAAAGAAAGCTTCAAGTTGTTGATACACCTTTTCTCAAAAGTGTGACAACAAACCATAATAATCATATCCATTTGACAATGTTTTATGCTGTGAATCATAGTATCATTTGAATGTCAAGGTGGGTGTCTATCTAGTTAAAAATGTTTACATGAATAGCTTTAATTGACCCTAGGGTAGAAGTATAAACTAGAGTGTAATGAATTAACATGTCCATGTTTGGATGGCTTGGTCTGGACCCCCTACAGAACGAACACGACTTGAAAATGTGAAACTCGACCAATCCATGATGGGTTTCTCTAAAAATTCTAATAGCCGAGCACGACCCGAACAAACCTTCTCAGAGCTTATTGGTTTACACCTGTAGCTGAAAGACACCTAAAAGCATGAAAATTAACCAACAAGTAATTATAGTAGTGACAACACGTATATTGGGATCCTGTGATTCGTACGGCCTTAACCAATGTTAAGAAGTGGCACATGTGTACATTCATCCGTGACTATATGGCTGGCATTTTGATGAAAGTCGGGACCGTGCACAACCATCCACACAGGCGGATCATTGTCTGGTGGTGGTGTTTACAGTTAGTCATTGATAGCTGCCTGCATTTGCACCATTCACGTGCATGCCTCAATCACTTAGTACACTATGGCATTCATGTCATTCACATTTGTACCACATTATAGGTTTTCTTTTAAGGATCTAGCCATTTGTACGAATTTTGGTGCCCACCCACCTTGTCGACAGAATCAGTGTTGGCAAAAAATGATTGATGCAAAAACTATTTTCTTTTTAAATAGGCCAATGACAAAATGTCACACCACGTGGCATCCTGTCAAGTCAGGTGTTAAATTTTTTTTGTATACCAAACATGATTGTTTCTTTGCTCATCAAAAGCCCCCATATATTTTATACGTGATGCCTTCGATCGGATCGTACATTAGTCAGGAGCAAAATCAAAGTAAGACCAACGATTCTAGAGATGCTATCTCCCTTAGATAGGTCACAATTTTTACATGACGAGAAATTATGTAATTGACTGGTTCATCCTGTAAACTCACATTTGTTTTAGCGTGGAGAATAGAGGTGCCAAGTGAGAAACATTTTGAAGCAGGACGGGTGGTTTGACAAAAAGTGTTATTGAGATTTATATGTCTAATCTAATAGAAACTAGAAAGTCTACATTTTCTCATGTGAATCGTTTACCTATAACTAATTTACCTATAACTATTCAATACCCCAATGAAGCTAGGAAGTCTTCTTATATACTTGTAGTTTGTCTTGCACTATGTGACTTTGCTTGGGTGAATAGAAATCTCTACCTCCTAACTTTGTAATGACATCTTAACTTACAAAGACTAAGGAAAAAAAAACATCCCATGTGCCTATTACGTAACCAATTTTCTTGAGCCAAAAAAAAAAAAAAAAA
>CAIGRO010056498.1:0-15186 GCA_903798355.1 Fraxinus baroniana
ATAATTGAACAACTGTAGATTGTAGATCATGATTGTTCGTGTTCTAAAATCAGCAAAGGAGTTTTTAGAATCTACAAAATGTATAATTTATATCACCGTTTCTATCTAAACACAAAGCGGATCCTGTTTGAGAATCAAAAAATTGTTTTAATTCCACTATGCATGCATAAGTAGCTTCCCAACATATATTGCCACTCCCAACCACCCTTCTAAAATCAATAGCCGGTGATCGCCGCTGTCGCCGCTCTCTCTATAACCCCAGCCAAGGATTTCACCAAAGAAATCCAATAAAAACAACAAACAATCCCTCATCAGAAAAATATAGAAAGATATAATCATTACTTACTACAAGAGACATACATGTCGCTAATTACAATACTTTCTTTTCCTCTCTTTCTCTCAAGGAATTTTCTCTTACAAATATGAGAGGCTGTGATGGTCTTTCAAAAAAGAAGCAATATTGAATTTCTTTATTGTAATTATACATACCAGATGATATTTGAGAGTGTTATAATCTGCAGAACTAGAATTTTCTTTATTTTGTCGGTAAAACTCGGAAATTTGGGGAAGAAATTGCATAAAAAATTCAAATAATCCATCACAAATACAAGGCTTTTTACCCAACATTGTACGCCTCGCAAACTAGAAAAATGATTGATTGAATGAAAGACAGTTGCTAATTTTTGTTGGGTGATTTTAAATTGGTTGGTTTGTTTTTGAAGTGAGCTTTATCTCGGATGGTGGTGTGGTAGGTGTTGGGTGAGAAAAGTAAGGAGTGGTACTACGTAACTCCTTGGGGATCCTACTCCCCATTTGTGGTAGGCTCGCCCTCTTCGGTTAAGGAATGGAGGAAGTCTTGGTTCTGGGTGTTGGGGAGGTGGGACACAATGGAGGGAGACCCCATGGCTCCTCTTACGGTTCCGACGACCTATTCCCTCGCTAGTAAGTTCTTTTGCCTAGGCACTTTGAGTTTTAGCGTAAGTTCTTATGGTTTAACACTTTCCTTGTTTGCAGGTTCGTTATCGAGGTGCGAGATTTCTGCTGAAGAGTGTGATATAATTAGCCCCATCTACCAATAGCCACTCGAGGATCGGAGCTATGATGAGCTAATCGATAAGAACACAACCTTCATTCCAAATGGATTGATGGCCTCTCGAGGTGAGTTACACTTTTGAGTTCCATTCAATATTCTGTTTGGCTATTCTAACTCCTTTCTCTTCGTACAAACGATTACTTGAAAAAGAAAGCACCTAGGCCGGTTTCGCCAAGATTCGACGTAGTGTGGCTGATGCAAGGGCCCGTAAGACTAGTTCATCTGATTACAAGAAGAAGACGGAGAAATTGAATCTGCTAAGTAAGAGGCAACTGAGGCATTGACGGGTGTGGTAATGGAAGCAACCCCGTCTTCATCCGCCAGCCAGCCATTAGAGCCACCCCAAAAAAGGGTGAAGTAGTTTGCAAATCCCCTTCATCTCAACAAGGCAGTAAACTTCTTGAAGGGTCAATGAGAAAGAACTTTTCGAGGCTGTGCTGGAGATGCTACCTCCTGAGAGTGCCTCCACCGCCCAAACTCGTAAGAAGTTTGGACTGAGGAGTGGCAGACCCATATTGCCTCCTATAAAGTCGAGGATGTACTAGTCACCAATAATGCATGTGTTGGTTGTGCGCTAAGTATTGGCACGGAAGTGAAAGATTTGGTCCAGACTCTTCGCCAAAAGAATGAGGAATTGAATCAAAGGGTGAAGGCCTCGGAGAGGTGGGAGGAAGAGGTGAAAAAGGCTAAGGAAGAGGTAGAAGAGGCTGAGGTGAAACTAGACTCTACTGAGATATAAATAAATCACCTAAAGAATGAAATTCTCGAGTTAGTATCCCAAGTAGATGAGCTTACTAAGCGAATAGACTAGTCCAATGAATACCAAATGATAGCCTTTGAGGCCTTGAAGGAGGCCAATAAGGAAAGGGCTAAACTGAAGATGTTGACTAAAGCCAAGAAGAAAGGGATTGAGTCTCTAAGGGCAGAAGTAAAGACAGTAGGGAAAACGTTTGTACAGAACCACATTGACAACTTTGACTAGACGAAGGAGTACGACGACTTCGCTAACTACTGGGCTTCATTGAACTCCCAATTGATGCTTTCTCGCTTGAGGGAGGTCTACCTCGATGTTAATGTCGCTTTTTATAGAAGGAGTTTGGCAGGCCTACTGGAGGCCGACTTGACCTCACAGTTGAGAAAGGAGCTCCTCTTGGAGTAGAGGTGGGGGTTGAGGCCATTGTAGATGCAGATCCTTAGTTTTCCTTTTTCTTATTTCTTGTATTGATTTCGGCCTTGATTTGTTCCATAACGAAATTCTTTCTTCAATTGTTTTTCCAAGTGTTGTTGCTTTACCTAAAACATGCTAACCAGATAAAAACTTAAGCAAATGGATAACGCAAATGGAATCCAAGTATAAACATTTTGCCTAAGCACAACCACTTAAGCAAATAGATGAAGCAAATGGAATCCAAGTGTAAACACTTCACCTAAGTATAACCACTTAAGAGTGTGAGGATCATGTTGATCCGCTTCACTAGAAGTGGCACCTGTACCTTCCTTGATGAAGTGGATATTCTTGGTTGAGGTGGACTATTGGGGACGTATGCACCTCGAAAAGGAGTAAGAATGTGTGAGAATGTGGACCTGCTTCCCCAAAAGTGGCACGCGAACCTCCCTCAATGAAGTGGATACCCTTAGTTGAGGTGAATTCGTTTGAGAACATAGAAGTAAAAATCAGTTCATTCAATTGACAACAATATTTGCATGATAAGTCCCCATGATCTCCCTACTGATAATACTTCCTCAGCTGCTCGATGTTCCAAAGATGAGGCATCACTTTGCCTTCTAAATTTTCAATCTTGTATGTATTGGGTCGTACTTCTCCAGTGACATGATATGGGCCCTCTCAGTTTAGCCCCAGTGTTCCTATTCCCGATTATTTTGATGATGGAAACACTTTTTGGAGTACCAAATCGCCAATGCGAACGACTCTTTTCTTCAACTTGGCATTGTCGTAGCACATCATCTTGTATTGGTAGGAGATGAGTCTAACTCGAGAATCATCTTTCTTTTCTTCGAGGAGTTCAAGCTCAAGCTTTCTCAGTTTATTGTTTGTTATTTCGTTAAAGTGATGCGACGAGGCGAATACACTCCAACTTCTATTATGCTCATGGCTTCAGCCCCATAAGTGATGGAGAATGGGATCTCCTTGATTGCTACCCTACAGGTTGTTCTTATGGCCGAAAGAACTAGGGAAAGTTTATCAACCTATGCTCCATTTGAAACATCCAACTTTTTTTCAAGGTGAGTTTGATGGTCTTGTTGACTATTTTGACCTGGCCATTAGCTTGGGGGTGATGAAGTGTTGAGAAATGCTTTTTAATTTCGAGCTTGTAGCACAAATACCTGATCTTTTTGTTATCAAATTGCTTACCATCATCTAAAACTAGAGAATGGGATTTGTCAAACCTGCATATAATGTTCTTCCAGAGAAGTTTAGAAGTGTTCACTTCGGTAATCTTGGACAACAACTTTCCCACGACCCATTTTGTAAAGTAATCAAATACGACAATGGTGAAGTAGGCATTCTCCCTCCCTTTTGATAATGGACTAATAAAATCAACTCTCCACTTGGCAAATGGCTAAGGGCTTGATACAACTGTGAGTTCTTATGACGGCCACCTTTGCATGTTGGGAAAATGATGGCATCTGTTACACTTGCGTACGAATTGTATCAATCCCTTTTCAGGATAGGCCAATAGTATCATTGTCTGAGTACCTTGTGTGCCAGTGTTAGCTCTCCAGAATAATTGCCACAAACCCCTTCATGGATCTCCCTTATCAGCACTCCTCCAAAGTCGAAGATCTTTGACTTCATTGTTTGGTACGATTTGTTCTTTGAGAAAGCAATAATAAATTGCATCCACAAAGGAGTGCCTTCCATCCACATCATTTCTTCTCCCTTGTAATTGAAAGTTCGACAGGGCATTCTATGGAAACCATCGTAAGAAGTTTGAAATCCTTATTGCTAGCCAATTTTGACAGAGCATCAGTGTTAGAGTTCTCAAAGCAAAGTACTCGTGTCAGTTTAAACTTCTCAAAGTTGGGGAGGAAATTCATGACTAGTTTTATGTATGATGCCATGTACTTGTCTCTAACAATGAAATTTTCGTTAACCTACCATTAGCTGTGAGTCACTATTGATGACCAACATTTTCGCTTGCAACTCTTTAGCTAGATGAAGACCAGCCAAGAGTACTTTATATTCAGCTACATTGTTGGCTGCTTTAAATCCAGACCCTACTGCACAGTTAAGCTTATGGCCATCTGGACTTTCCAAGACTACTTCTACTCCTACTCGTACTCCAAAACTAGCTTCCATAGAGGATCTGTCTACAAAGAGGTTCCAAGTAGGAGGCTCCATCGATTTTATACTTACTTCAATTCCAGGGGCTTTAGCAAATTCAGCAGCAAAGTCAACCAGGGCTTGGCTCCATAACTACTGCTTTGGGCTTGTACATTATGTCGAACTCACTTAGTTCTACTGCCAATTTCAGCAGCCTCTCCGAGGCGTCTGGTTTAAAGGACTTGCTTTAGTGGAAAGTTTATGTGTACGCGAATGTTGTTGGCTTGGAAGTATGGCCTTAAATTTTGAGATACGGTGATCAAGGAAAGAGCGAGCTTCTACATGTCTAGGTCGTACCTCTACTGGTAATAAGGCTTTGTTAATGTAGTAAATGGGCAAATGATGCATCTCCTCTTCCTTTATCAGGACCGAACTGATGGCCTCATCGGAGACAGTTAGATAAAGCAACAACGATTTGCCCATTTTGGGTTTGGACATGAGGAGAGCTTGTCCAAGGTAACATTTTAGTTACTAGAATGCCTTCTCACACTATGGTGTCCATTGATACCTTTTTCCTACTTTCGAGAATCTTGAAGAAGAGAATTCACTTCTTAGTGGCTTTAGATATGAAGGGGATAAGTGCGACCACCCTACTGTGAGCCGTTGCACCTCCTTCGACTTTTGAGGTGACCTCATTTTAATCAAAGCCTTAATCTTCTTCGAATTCGCTTCAATTTCTTTCTAACTTACAATGTATCCTAAGAAGTTATCGGATGCCACACCAAATGCACATTTGAGAGGGTTTTAGCCTCATCCGGTATCTCCTCAAAATTTGGAAGGCCTTGTCCAAGTGTTTCATATGCTCCTTGGCTTGGAGGTTCTTCACGAGGATATTATCCATATAGACTTTTATCGTTTTGCCTAGCTGATCAGCAAATATCTTGTTTACTACCTTCTAATAGGTGGCTTTAGTATTTTTCAGCCCAAATGGTATCACCTTATAACAATATTATCCTTTATTCGTGATGAAAGAAGTGTCGTCCTCATCTTCTGGGTATATGGGAATCTGATTATAACCCGAATAAGCATCCATAAAACTTAAAAACTCGTGTCTTGTGGTTGAGTCTACCAATTAGTCTACTTGAGTAAGTAGAAAACTATCCTTCGAGCAAGCTTGATTGAGATTGGAGAAGTCAATAGACACTCTCCACTTGCTATTGTGTTTCCTTACTAGCATGGGATTGGATATCCATTTTGGATAGATGGCCTCTCTGATGAAGCCATTGCTAATTAATTTATCCATTTCTTCTTTTAAATCCTCATACCTTTCCGTGTTCAAGGCTCTTCTTCTCTACCTATGTGAGGTTGGACTTGGATCAATTTTTAAATGGTGGCAACTGACCTTCGGGTCTATTCCGATCATGTCATCGTGCTTCCATACAAAGATGTCTGAGTTCTTGCAGAGGAAGTCCTTTAGTTCTTTCTTGGTTTTCTCTTCCAAAATCTTTTCCTACTTGCAGGACTTTAGAATCATCTTGGGGATCCATTGGAAAGCTTTCTATTTCTTCCATTGGAGCGGTTTGTGATTCATATTCAATAATTCGAGGATCCAGTTCATCTAGGACTACCTTTTCAGTTCGGCCTTTCACAAAAGCCTATGTCATCTCAACACATTTCCCTTGTGCAGGGGATTGCCTTTCTTCAGGGGCTTCAGACATATCACTATCAAGGAGCACCATGTTAACTCTCCGTGGCTTAGCCTTTCTTAAGGATTTTAGGTAATACCCCATTGAGCCCATCTGATCACTCACCACTAGTGAATTACAGTAGAGATAGTATATGTCCACTGCATCTTCCTGAGTGAATGTAACATGCTCTATAGACCTCGTCCTTTGGGATTGCCTTACTATATAGGTGACCATGGTGGGTCTTTAGCTTCCTTAGTGTAATTCCTTAGTGCATTTTTTGACTCATCATCTATATGTGGTCCCCTTATGATTGTGTCAATTTTTTGAATGTGTTGTTCATTTGTGGTGGCCAGGTCTCTCCTGGGTCACTGTCCACTCCTTGGTCTCTTCGTGTCTTTATTTTTATCATACCGAGACGAGTGTTGCCTTGTCTCTCCCTATTTTGCCGAATTCTACCTCAAAGTTTCATCCTAATGGCGATTCTTCCTAGTGCTACTAGGGTTGCTTCTTGTAGACCTAGTAGCTTCCCTTGCATTTACTCGTATCATGGCTATGAAAACGATAGACCGTGTAATAGGGCCGTGGCTCATCTTGAGGCCTATTTCTTGACCTTTTTCCTCTTTCTCTATTCTTAGAGGAAGAGGGTCTCCCAGGATTTTTAGCTGCACCATCACCACCAGGTCCAATGTTTTCATACGCTAATGTTAGTACTATATTCAAAGTGGCTGTGGCCAATGCCGTCTTAAAGTGAGAGCCACCGTATGTCTGACCTAAGTCCATTGTTAGCTGATGATCTATGAGGTAGGCTCTTTATCAATCTGTCTCTGGGACGAAGGAAGTCCTTTTACTGTCCTTTTTTGATGATCAATCATATCTTCATTGACATTTTCAACTTACATAATTTCTACTAATTCGTCGTAGGTAGAGGGATTTTTGTTTCGGACATCTATCCAAACAACATATTCATATTTAGTCCTTTTAGAGCTGAGAGAACTTCTTTGTACTTGTTCATAATAGGTTATTTCATCAGTAAAACGAGCGAAGCAACTTTTCAGAATTTTCCTTGCCACTTACCTCATATCATCAGGCCCTGGATTGGTTCCTCTCATTCATTCCTTGACAATTATTAGTTCAAAAATACTTTCTTGAGGTCTGGCCAGCTCCTAATACTAAGATGCGTCAACCTACTCTACCACACTTTGGTCACGTTACTAAGTGTTAAGTGAAAAGCCCTACATTTCAGAGTAGGCAAAGATCTTCGAAGGTTCATTTGCGTTTTGTACTTGTTGAAGTCTTCTCTAGGTCACCTTTTCCTTCATACTTAGGAATTTTGGAGAAGACAAAGTTCTATGGCATGGGAAATCTACGAAGCCCCTTAGAGAAGGAGAGCTTTTCATCATCATCATCATCATGAAGTTAGTAGGATCGACATAGCTTATCAGAGTTGTTTCCATCAGCTAAAGGGTGAGGTGGCTGCATTGAAGTTCCACCTCGATTCTCTTAATCCACTAGGTTCCGCCTTTCTCACATATTCCTAGGTGGGTGACCTGAACTTCTTAGCTTTGCACGCGTTCTTATGGACCAACTGTTTGATGAATGGACTGATCCCTATTTCTAGGCATTCACCCGATCCGATCAAACACACTTGTAGACCTCTGAGGCCACTCTTTATAATTTGGGGAAAAGTTATCTCTCCCAACTTGGGTGTTATCAGTGGGGGGACAGTGTAATTGGAAGTGTCTATTCCCACTTCATTTTCAACCGAAGCTACTCTTTATTGACTCGAATAAGTTCTCCAACTCGACTTCGCTTCAGCTCGTCGGTTGTGGAATGATCGTGGAGGATTTTCCTGGGCTTGGAATCTACCTTGATTTGTACCTGCATGAGGATTTTTTGCATGGCTGCATTCTGGACTACAATGTCTCTCATGTTAGTAGCCATGCGAGCCACTTCGATCGTTAGTCGCAAGGCAGCTCTTCCACTTCTGTGACACCGACAATGAGGCCTTTGATGTGTAACATTATTCCGAATTATCTATTCTTCAGAGATTTCCCTTACTCTTCTCTAGTTCACTTCTTCATTGCTGGAACTCATTTATTTGGGCCGCAAATTCTCTACTTCCAAATAATAAAGACTTGGTTTATGACTTTCACTTGTCCTTTCTTCAAGAACAAATCCATTTTCCTAGGGAAAATATCAATCGTATATTTCGATATTTTTTTTTCATGGGAATATTATTAATGTTTCCACAGACAATGTTTATCTATTAACCCTGAAAAATGGCTCCGATACATGCCAATAGATTAAGTCTTCGTGTATGCTCCTCCCTACACATGGTAGCACACCGTCAGTCAGTCGTGGCCTTTTTCGGTGGGGATGGAAGCAGTCGCGATCACTCGTATGGTCAATTCAATTTTTTAGTCAATCGAAATGTGATACCGGCGGTGAAGTGGTCATCGGGATGTGGTTGAGAATGTGTATAAATATAGTAGAAGGCTATTTAGAATTAGACTAGAATGTAAAGATTTAAATACCCCATACCGTTACCATAGTGTGGAGTATTTATACTAAAGAAAGAAAGAGGAGAGCTATTAGATGGGTGAACACGTGGCTTCAGATCCCGAATGGGTCATCTTTTCATAGACATCAATATGTCAATCCATAGGTTGGCAGGCATTAAATGATTTTTGACATAGCAACATGAGTTGATCATTTGTAACCAGCCATACGTTATATCAATCAGTCTTAAGGGCTTGGCTTTGGAGAGATCTCATCATAAAAGATCTTAGCAGGCTAGTAAAGGTGAATGTGGGACGTGGTGGAGTACAGGCCTTTGCATTCGTCGTGTATGGCGTATGAGTTTGGCTCTTCTACGAGGGAGCAGCAGCGTTCGGTTTAGGGCATCAAATTCAGTTCGTCCAGGAGCAAATTTAGTTTTTCTGCCACGTGGTAGATTAGAACCAAGTAGCATAATACGTGGTGGATGACCTAGATGGATTAGGTGGAGGGCTCCTGAAGGCCCGTAACAGAAGGTATTGACATTAAATAGATTTTTTCTTCGGATGCTATGAAAGACTCATTCAGGAAAATTATGGCATTTGTGGCATATTTTGATATTAAGTTACATCATATAGTTTACAAATTAAAGAAATTCATCTATGGTCTTAAGTTGGTCTCTGATAATGGTATCACAAATTTTATCAAATAATTATATTATTTGGTTTTGAGATGAATTGAGTTGATGATTGTATATATCACTAGTTTAATGGAAGTAAGCATATTTTCTAGTATTATATGTCGATGACACACTATTTTCCTACAACGATATAAGCTTATTACACGAAACCAAGAGAGTTCAATTATGGGATTTTAAAATGAAAAATCTTGGTTATGCCTATTTCGTATTAAGGATATAGATACACATGGATCGTTCTCGGTGTATTTTTTGATTATAAAAAAAAAGTTATATCGATAAGATTCTTAAGAGATTTGGGATGCAAATATGTAAATCAGGCGATACCTTTATTGTTAAGGGAGACAAGTTTAGTCTCAATTAATGTCCCAATAATAAATTTAAATAAAGAAAAATACAGAAAATTCCCCGTGCTTCAGCAGCGGAGAATTTAATGTATATTTAGATTTACACACATTCGGATATAACATTCATTGTTGGAATGCTAGGCAAATATTTATTGGGGAATTTTCAAAAATGGCTAATTATATGCTTGTCAATTGAAACATGTCTAATTTTGATAACTCTTGTAATAATGGCCAAATTTGGTATCAAATTATCTTTTATACCCTTAATGAAAAATGAAGCTTTTTTTTTTCCTTTTCAATTTGTCACAAATTTCTAGAGAAGAAGTAACTTCCACGAGAAGATATAATAATACAAGATAATACCTAATGGGTAAATGTCATTTCATTATTTATTAGGTAATAACCAAAGATTTTTTTTTTTTTGGATAGAAAATGAAGATGATGAAATGGAAAAACCATTAACTCACAAAAAAATTTGCATACTTCTACTTCGAAGAAAATCATATAATTTTTTATCGAGAAATTTAATCTCATCCACAATTATCCTTATACGGTAAAATTTCTTCGAAATCTTTTTTTTTTTTTTGTATTTATAAATTGTATTTAATAGTTGTTGTGATATACATGATGTATATGGATGATTGGATTTGTCAAACAATTATTAGATATTCGTTGCAAGATTATTATTGGAGCATTTTTAAATCAAATTCATATTTATTGTTTTGTTTTTCTCAAGCATGGTGTCATAACCCACTTAAATAACTTTGATGGATGAATTTACAATGGTTGTCATGTATTGACAATGTCATCAATGGTGGAATAAATGGTTGTTGAGGATGCAGAAGATGGTAAATGCAAATGTTGAATTGTCTGGCCGACATATAATTCTCGACATTTTATAAATATCGAGAACTATCTTCAATTATAATTCTTGACGTTGTTTCAAATGTCGAGATTTATGTTACAAACTTAACGAGGCTACATAATATTTTATTTTTACCATTGCCCATATTTCTTACGGGTAGCATGTTTGTTTTAGATATTCGTGTTAGATAAACTTATTTGTGTTGATGATATGCAGATATGGGAGATGTTATGAGATTTGTTGTCTTACATACTGGTAATTACGTCAACATAGAGGACGAGTGGAAGTGTTTTGGGACTCGAACAACATCAATTGTTATTCGAAGTGACATTAAATATGAAGAGTTTGTCAATAAATTATTCGAAAAGTTTCATCTTGATAGAATGAAATTTCTAACATAAATGTACCTCCAGCTGATGTAGCTGATGACAAGGATTTGCAATAGTTCATTTCTGTTTACATGCAAGTAGCCCTGTGCGTAATTGCAGATCAATATGATGTTGGAGAGCAAAAGGTGAATGTCGGAGTTGATCCTTTATCACCAACATATGAGGCATTGTATGGGCATGAAGAAGTTGGTGCGTTCGAACTAGAAGAGTCATGAATGATTTCAGTTATGGATGCTGGCCTTGTAGAAGGAAATCCATATATTGGAGATGCAAATGAATCGACAACGAGACATTGAGGATAATCAAATCTTTTTCGGCAATAAACAACTACTCACAAGGCTACAACTACAAGATTTGACTGTGAAGTTTCATTTCAATGTTAAAAAGTCGAATATCAGATCTCTCACTGTATGTTGTGTGGATACCAACTGCAAATGGCTATTATGAGCTTTGAAGATAAAGAATTTAGATATAATTAAGGTTCAGAGGTACATGCCTAAGCACACATGTTTTTCAAATGTTCGAAGAAATGCACATATGCATGCAACCAGTACACTAATTGGGAAACACATAATGCGACAATTGGATTATGCAAACCAACCGTACATTCCAGTGGGTATTATTGGGGATATTGAACGTGAGTTTGACGTACGAATTAGCTACAACAAAGACTAGATGGGGTAAAAAGAAGGGTCTTGAATGGCTTTGAGGTTCACCTAAAGAGAGTTTTCAAAAATTTCCTTCGTACTGCTATGTGTTAACTAGAAAAACTTCGAAACTATTGAACACATTGAGCTCAACAACAATAATAGCTTTTTTTACTTCTTTTTAGCATTCGAGGAGAGTATACATGGCTTTATCTTTTGAAATTATATAAGACCAGTTATTTGTGTTGACGAGAGTAGGGCCAGCATAAAGGGAACACTATTAGTTGCTACAGCGCAGAATGCCAACTTATCGATGGAGAAACAAATGCATCCTGGAATTGGTTCTTCATGAAGTTGAAGGATATAGTTAATGACTTAGAAAGGCTAGTGTTTGTATCAAATCAGAAGAAGAACATTAAGTGGGTAATATCCAAGTCATACCTGCTTTCTCACCAGGTGCCTGTATGTGGCATATTGAGAAAAATCTTATCATTAGGTATAGTAGTATCAATATCGTGTTCTTGTTCAAGCATGCAACACTAGCATATCGTATATCAGAATTCGAATAGTTGATGGGACAAATTAGAACCATCAAACTAGCAGTTGCTTCTTATTAGGAACATGCTAGTATATAATCCTGGTCACGTGAAAATTTCGCCGGTAATCGATACAACATTATGACGAACAACAGTACAGAGTCCATTAATTCAGTCCTCAGGCAACGACGAAGTTTTCCAATAACCTCATTGGTCAGTAACATTAGGCCTTTGATATAATAGTGGTTTTTTGAGAGAATAACTGCTTCTACCAAATGCCAGAGTGCTTTGACATCGAAGATGGATGGGAGATTAAGAAAATTGTTTGATGCTAGTACAACATTACAAGTACGTTGCTTGGATGAACTTGTGTTAGAGGTTGGTGTAGGCATGAACATGTGTACTGTTGACCTCATAGGCAACACATGTTCCTATCGAGAGTTCCATATACGGTAGATACTGTGTGCATATGTATCCCGAGCAGCTTGCACAAAGGAAAAATCATTTTATCACTTATGTTCCATGTACTACACCACTGAGTTTTGGAAAGCTACATATAACGAAGTCATTCATCCAATTGGAATGGAGTTCTATCGGGTTGTTCTTCATGTTATTCGTTCCATCCATATTTCATTCCCAAATATATGTAGACCATGAGGAAGACCTTTTACTCAATAGAAATGGTTAAGCTATGAAAGGTCGATGAGCACGCAAAAATGTGGATGGTATAGTGGTTACGACACTACAGCCAAATGTGTCGGAGCCCAGACCATCAACTAACCTGGGCCTTGAATGTTTTCTGTATTCATGTTAATATCAAATTCATATTTCATGAATAATATAATTTTGCATTTCTATGTTATTCTCACAATTCATTTCAACATTTAGTAGTCATTCAATGAAGATTACAAAATATAAATTTAGTACTACGATATAAAGATCATTACATAGTCACATGCTAAATTTTGAAACTATGCTAAAGATAAATCATATCGAGGAGTTCGTACACTAGCAAACTACATTGACTTCACCACTTCGTCAACATAAACAATGACAATAACAATGAGTTTCTTATTTGAAGTGGTCACAAAAATGACGATATAATTGAGATCTCACAACATCATCGTCGTTGGAGCTTATGATGATGACATCTGCGATGAAATCTGAACCGATCCAACATCGTCAACCAACTTGTCGACATATTGAATGCCAAACAAAAGATGATTTTCGTTCGGTGAGATTTCAATAGAGATGATCTCATTATGGGTAATACGATCATCAACTCTTGGGTCACTTAGCTCACTTTCGTTTCCCAAATTAGGAAATAGGATTGGATAAACATTCACTTGACAGTGACGGTTCCCAGGTTGTGGAAGGTAGGAAACAATGACACGCATTTCTTTATCGTCGTTTGAGTCGATGATGATTGGATTATCCGTTGAAGACTCGAGCGGGGAGAGATTCATAGTAACATCAGCATGAAGAGTTTCTTCGCTTGAAGAAGACATAGTTGGATGAAGAAGATTTTACTGGGAGAAATTTTTTGTAAGGAATTGTGTTTGAATATTGTTTTTGAAGTCATTTGCATGCTTATATGGAGGAGTAAAGCATGGTGTAATTACATAACAAGACTATACACCAAGTCATACTCTATGTAATTACAATTGATTGAAATTTGTTTGACATCATAGACCTTGTGCTTGTTATGTGAATAGTAAATTTGCATTTATTACCAATATGCTTTGGTTGAAATCGACACAATACCTTACTACACTCATTATGAGAACTTTTTGTTAATGATGATGGATTTATGACACATCTTTGATTGAAATCTTATTGAGGAACTTCTATGTCTAATTGGTTCGACTTAGTCCTTGAAATTTTACGTTATTCTCATCATTTCAAAAGTTGTTATCGACATTTGGTCCATGTTTATCACAACACTTTACATTTCATGTATCTAGAATGAGATTTCATTCAGTTTCCACCAGTTCTATACATTTCTAACATTTCTCAACATTTGAAGCGTTGTTCTCCACATTAAATACCGTTATTCTCGACAATTGATATTTCAATTGTCAGGAACGACAATTCGTAATTGTACACAATATAATACCTGAACAACATGCAAGAAGTGAAACAAAATTATGTTGTCTCCATTTCAATTCTACATTCACACTAAGAACTAAACCATCAACCAAAAATATCTGGCTAATGATGGTGTACAAAATGATGTTGCAAAAGGTTTTTCCAAAATGCATGATGCTATGCTCCACCAACATTATAAACTAACTATGCATCCTTTTACCCTTTCTACAACCAGACCGTGTGAAAGAAGTCCGCGTGTTAGCACTGGCCATCCTAACCTTGATGGATCAAGGTTGAGATGGCGGTGGAGCATTGACTGTAGGAGGATCTACGATGGTGCCAACCACATCTGAGGACTTTCTGGACAAGTCATCAATGTTGCAAGCATCTATTTAAGATGCCTTAGATCAAGTCATCGATGTTGCAAACTTCAACTGATTGCTACCAATTTTAGTAGTCTTCTAGATGCCTAAATTTAATTTCCATATTAAAAAAAGAACTACAAATTTCTATCATGATTACAACATATTAAGGAGCACTATAAATTTCTATCAAGATTACGAATTTCCATATTAAGGAGCAATAAAATAACATGGTTTATAATATTTATGTCTATTTCAAGCGTCAATTTGCCTTGACACTTAAAACAACAAGTTGTAGATAAAAGAATAGAATCTTCAGAGGTTGAGAGGCACCGAGCTCCTAAACATGAAAGTTAATATTGACTGATTTATCCTCCATACAAGACTAGACCTAAAATTCACTTGTTACTTCTCAGCATCCAAATTTAACTGTATAAGATGGGGTGTTCAAAATCAATTGTAAAACAAAAATAAGAAGATAAATGTACTTAAATAATTGCAGAGATCTGAACTAACCTAGACAATATTACCTTATTATTTGTTAAAACATAATTTTAAAGAGGAATAACGTGAACTTCATAATCTCCAATTTGATGATCTACAGAACTAGTAAATCAAATTAAAACGATTATACTTGTTGACGCCCCAAAAATGCAGCCCAAAGACGAAGACCCAAAGTAAGAGGTCCAGTA
>CAIGRO010056507.1:0-11807 GCA_903798355.1 Fraxinus baroniana
TCGTCGTCCCTAGTCGCACTTTATTAGGTTTTTTTTTTAAAAACAAATTTTTTTTTTTGACTTTAGACCTAGTCAACCATTTTAGAACACTAAATTTTGTTGTACATAAGATTTACAATAAAACAATTTGTACAGAAACGATTTTGCCAGAAAGCCACCAGAATACTCACAATGCGGGGGGAGGGGGGGCCACCTCATATATATGTATATATGCGGGCCCCACCATGTGTGTGTATTATGTTGGTCTTATGTGGCTTCTACTTCTGTACACGAAGCAAGATTGTAAGATTTAAGTCCACAAAATAACTAAAGCAATAAATATATTGAACTTTGACTTGAGTTATTTTCTCTTTTTTTTATCAAATTTTAAAGAGAGAAATTCAACACGTTTAATTGAATTTAATAACTAAAGAAGAAGAAAAAACAAGTGACAAAATTTATCGAATGTTATATGAAATCATAATCATATCAAATATTTTATAAGAGTACGTTTAAATGTATTAGATTGAAATGTAACGTACAAGAGGTAATAAATTTGTTCTTTATCTTGTCCAATTCTGTATATTCAATCGTGTTGATTTTGAATTTGTTAACGTGGAGGATCATTTTAATTGACATTTGCTTTGGATTGTTGCAAATTAACCGAAATGTACTCTTTTGATGGTCAAAAGAAAAGACAAAATTTGTTTCATCTAATCCATAAGAAAATCAAATTAAAACCCTCATACTCTATTGTCGATGAATTCTTGTAACGGTGCCGTGTAAGCATCTTCACGTTACGCCATTCTTCGCTGACCGCCCTATTGGCCTGTACAAAGTATGATAAAGCTGCTTCCTTTTTTCATTTCGATTCCGATTTTGGACCCAAATCTCATATCATAATCTACTTTCCTTTTAAATATCAGAAGCAATCTTCAAATTAGTTTGCAATTGTTTGGAAAATTCAAAGTTGAACTTCATTTTCTATTTCTCATCCTCAAGTTTCATCTCTTTATGTGAGTTTCTGTTGGCTGCTCTATCGTGTAGAAGAAACATCATTTCTGGGGTTCGCTTAAAGTTTCAAGATTTTCTTGGAATTTCGAAGAATCTCCCCAAGTGTCCCGAACGTGGGATTTGCTCAAAATTCTAATAAATCACTGCAAATCTTATCTGGGTTTTGTTTAATTCTCAAATTTTCTTGGGATTCCCATAAAGAATTTTTCTTTTGTCTTATAAACTGAAGATTTTGTGGAGAATCCCGTAAAGATTTCTTCATTTTTGTTATAGAAAATGGGAGATTCGGCAGGTATGTTTGGGAATTCTGGTGATACAGGTGTGCTTGAGCTCACAGGGAAAATCATGATGGTGGGTATAATACTCCTTTTCTTTGTGGTAGTCTTTGTCTTTTGTCTCCATCTCTATGCCAAATGGTTCTGGCACCGCCGCCAAGAACACGCCACCGCCACCACCACAAGCACAAGCCGCCATCGCCGCCGCCTTGATTTTGCTGCTGGGCAACTAGAAGTAACTGTTATCACTGCTCGCCCGGGCCTAGACCCTGCGGTACTCAAAACCATACCTGTAGTTGTATGTGATCCCAAAGATTTTAAAGAAGGATCAGAATGTGCAGTGTGTTTGTGTGAGATCTCTAATGGTGAAAAGGCCAGACTTTTACCAAAATGTAAGCATGGATTTCATGTTGAATGCATTGATATGTGGTTCCAATCACATTCCACTTGCCCTCTTTGTCGAAACCCGGTTTCGAATTCGAATCAATCCTCTTCAAATTCTGTAACTACTGAATCAACACTGGAGACTATATTACAAACCCCAATTGGGGAAAATTCAGGTGTTAATGGTACAGATGTTCCAAGTTTCCCTACCAATGTGTTGTTTTGGGGCAATGAAAGTCAGATTAGCATATTGGGTCCTTGTTTGGAGGATGGCAGTGGAATTAGTACGACTTCCACTTCCTCTCAGCCACCTAGTTCTTCGACTTCATCATCGTCATCCCAATCGCCTGGTTCTTCGACAACATCATCGTCATCCCAGTCGACTAGTAATAGGCTGGAAGGCGTGGTGTTGATTGATGTACCAAGGCAATTTAATGAAGAGGAAGAACAAAAGTCTCTGGTGCCTACAAGATTGAGATCATTGAAAAGGCTATTGAGTAGTAACAGAAGGATCAATCCTTGCAGTCCTAGAAATGGTGATCTATAAAAAGGAGCTAGAGGCTTCAAAGTTGGTTTATTCATTGTCATTTGTTACTATGTTGATTGGTAGTTACAATGCACACTGGTCGGAGCAAAGTTGTTGGCATTCTAGTCGAGGTTAATTGGTGTTAAAATCGTTTTGGCAAGTCAAGAATTGTCGTTTACGGTTCTTGGTTTGGACGAGGACTTCCAACACAGTGGTTTGGCACTATTCGAAATTATACCTGGACTCATTGGTGGATTCGGAGACTATCGAAATCTCCATTAACTGCGCTTATTGTTCGATGTTCTTTAATTCGTGATGCAGATGAGAGGCTGCTCCTTCATATCTGGATTCTATATTAAGCATATACACATGGAAGTGAATATGTTGTTTTTCATACATAGTTTGGCTTCTCTGTTTGAGAATGGAAATGTGTCCATCTTCTTTTACAGAAGAGTATTACATAAATTCTCATGTCAATTCATTAATGGTCTCTTTAATGTACTGCTGAGTTTTTGCAATTATATGAAATTAGTTTTTATTGCAGAAGTCATTCAAGTTTTGTTCTTATGCATTTGATTTGTTGCTTTTCTTTTTTTGCGTTTGACTGATTTTTGGCAAGTGCTTGATGTGTGTTGGTCTGAATAATGCAAGAGACCAGTGGAGGAGGAAAGAACATATAGCATATTTAGCAGACTGACAAACAATTTTCTACTTCACATGTTTGGTAAGAATGATTGGGCACTGCTTGACAATATTAATGGAGAAAAAAGTTTCAACATTTTGTTTTATTTTAGTGTTATGTTAATTACTACGTGCCAAACATGCACCAGGTATTCAAGACTATGAAACGTTTTTGAATCAATGAAGGGGGTATGAATCAAGCACGCTAAGAAATGTGTTTGGAGGTGTGAATCCACCTTGCCTCTCATTCATGCAAGTCCTCCAGCCATCCGTGGATCACACTATTAGGTTTGAATCCACCTCGCTCTAGTCGTTCGCGCAAGTTCCCATACACCCATGGGTCTCTTCTTTCATGCAAGTCCCCGTTCATGCATGGATCGTGCAAGTAGGTAGGTGGATACCTTGCTCTCATCGTTAATTCAAGTCCCATCCACTGATGGATCACACGAGAATGCGTTTAGTTACTGCAAATTGTCAACATTTCTCCATTCCTGTGATGCACGGAACCCTTCCATGATTGAGACGTGGACATGGCCACTCTTGGACACTACATTACATGGGTCCACTCTTGGACACTACATTACATGGGGTTCGACAAGTAACATGTCGTGTCCTAGTTTTTTTTAATATTTTTAAATTTCTAACAGTCAAGTATATTGTTGGGACATTCTTTGGGCAATTGTGAGACATGACATGTGTCGAGTCAAGTCGTGTCGTGTCCTAAATTAAAAAATGTAAAAATAAAAATACAACATATAAATCTTAAATTTTAAAGACCTACTCTTTAGAAAAATCACACGCCATCGTGTTATTGTAGTGTAGTGTCGTGTCGTGTCGTGAGTTATGCTACATATATATATAAAGTTATGTTATAAAGTTGGTTGACGAAATAATATTTACACCAATCATTTTAAAAACGAATTTTTAAATCATTTGAAATCGAAGGTATGAATTTTATCATCACACTTTGTAACCCAACTTTTGTAACTCAACTTTGTACAAATGACTTTATTGGTCGTGTCAGTGTCCTTTTTCGTGCAACCTAGCTCCATTTTTTGGCCATATTCTGCAGTCATCCATTCAGCTGCATATTTGAATAGTAAAATGAATACACCAACTCTTAATCAAAGGGTGTTAAAACCAGGTTGTCTTGTACATTCAGTATCCCTCTGGTTTTACTACCGAAAAATTGAGAATGCTAATCAACCGACATTCATGAATCAAGCCAAAATCTTAAAAATTTGGATGTTCTAAAAGATATTCTTTACTGATCTACACTAAGTCACCAAGTAAACAGGTCCATAAGATTGAACATCTTGAGCATTGTTAAGCTGGCCAAGAGACACATAGGGCACCTCGTCCTCGACTCTCTTGCTCGAGCTAAAAAGACTGGTGATATGTCCCGATGTTGGCTTCCGGGGTGTGCCAGTAATGCCGCCACCTTCAATTACATGGACTGGACCCGAGAAAGGACCTCGCCTCAGCTCAGAATCGATGGTGCCCTTTCTTGGAGATTGCTGCACGACGGACTTGTTCTTCTTGTCGGTTTTCAACCAGGAAAACAGGGAATTTTTCCATGATTTTCTGTTCTTTTTCTCCCCATCTAATTGTCCCTTAATTCCCACTTTTTCAATAGGTTCAGTCTTTAAATTCCCTTGGCATTCAGTCCTCTTTGCTTCTTCCAGAAACTGAAATTGAACTATAGAATCAAACAAATAGGAAGACACAAATCATACAGCTAAACATTAAGAAACATACCTGTTTGAAATCTGATTGGTAATCAAACTCATAGTCAAAATAATCTGCACTGTTGCATTTCTTGTACATTGGAGACTTCATTCTCTCCAGGAAATCAATGACTATCAAAATCCCAAAATTATATCGACTGCGAAAATTATCGAGCAACTACCCGTCAACGCAGAGTATGGTTGGAACGAGACGGCCAAGAAACCTATGAAGGATAGCAAAATGCAATAAGAAATAGATATGAAATTGAGCAATTAATATGATTATAAAAAAAGATATTACAATGATTCATTTGCTTTCTGCTTTAATGATTTTGTTCCCAAAATGTAGAGTCCAGCTAAGTATATGTTCATCACATGGAATTGCATTACAATTTATAGTAGCTTTTGGTAGTTGGATAGGTAGTGAAAGCTACTCATAAAATTTTATATAAAAATGGTATTTGAGGTCAGTGCCGTGTGAATTAATGCATGCACTAATGGAAATTACCTAAACTTTAAGAAAGGGTAAATTTAATCAATGGAAATTAACTAAGCTTTTATCAAATCAAGTTTATTCTTGATGATTACTCCTATTGATGATGAAATGTAAATAAATAAATGATTTAATTGCTTTTAGTTTAAGTTTTTAGATATGACGACTCATCATGCTACAACTATTTGTTTCCGAAAAATTTTATATGTCGAGCTTTTAATGAAATTATAAACTTGATGTGTGCGTGAATGTGTGTTAAATATAGATACGATTAAACTTATTATCAGTTTAAGCTTACGATTGAGGTATTTCAACATAAAAATTTCATTTACGATAATTTTACTTTTATATTATTGTCAATTAGGTAACTGCACTGCATTTCACTTCATTTAATCAAATAACTATACTTTAAATTAATTGTAATTAAGGTAATCTCATCCGATAACGTAACTTAGAACAATAAAAATCGCTGACGTGACCGTCATACGTGAAAAATAATTGCACCATTGTTCCAGTAACAAGTTGGTCCCCAACTTTTAAAAAGGAGCAAATAGGTCCCATGATGATAACCGTCCAAATCTCTATTAAATCGTCACATAGCTATCGAATGTCCAACTTTATGTACTCTAGATGGATTGATAAACCCTTTTTTTGCTTTCAATTGGGAGACATTAATCATGAAGGTATTAGCTATTAATTCAATTAAATTATTACAAAAAGGAGGGAATTAATTAGATTTTAATTAGTTGTTGAAAATAAAGTAAATTAAAATGTGACCACCTTATCTGTCATCATTAATTTGGTCAATGAAGTAGATGAAAATTTCCATGCCGCGTGTTTCGGAGGGTCCGATGTGTTTCTTTCACACTTTAGGACGGAAATTAGCTTCTTTGGTGGGTCACAAAAGCCGTAAAAAGTGGTTCAAATCTGCCATTCTTCAATATGTTAATTAACATATCAGTACATTAGTAAATGAAAAGATGTCAATATGTGAAAAATGTGTTAACGTTGTCTTATTTGCTAAGAAGATATGATTAGGGTTTTGCACGAGTCAAATTGGAGCCACGGTGATACCGAAATAGCTGCTGCAACATCAACAAAGCAGGAAAGAGACTCAGCAATAAAAAGGGCACGTAAGGCACCCACGTGGCTTAAGGAGTATCAGTGCTAAAAATTGGTTTACTACAGCCAAGTATTTTAATTGTTATTTATGTTACAACAAATTGGACAGGTGTCCAATTGTAAGGCTATATATGTAAAAGCTTTGGACAAAAGAAAGATATAAAAAATATCCAATTTCTTCAACTCTTCTCTTTTCTGCTTAGGAGGCGCACAACCTCGAATTGTGCATTAATTTCTTAACATTTGGTGCTCTCGTTGAGAGAAAAATTTGAAGGCAGCCATGGCAGATCAGACCCGTGCCTATGTATCGCAGGCTCTGAAGGATTGTCTGGATCGCTTGACTACGCATGATGAACAGTTTAATTCCTTTGGCAACATTCTCAAGGAAATCAACTTGAAATTGACGTCAATGGAAGGTCGATTAGAGCAGAGTTTGAGGAATCCTCTTGTTGATGCATTAGGATCGTCTACAATTCCACCAGGTAGATTGGAGCAGGCAGTAGTGGGCGGAGGCAATATTGTGCAACCTATACGAACTCTAAAGCTTGATGTTCCACATTTCAATGGAGAGGATCCACATGGATGGATTTTTAAGGCTGAACAGTTTTTGACTTTCACGACACTCCAGATCAAAAACGCTTGACTATATCTTCTTTTCATATAGATGCTGATGCACTGCATTGGTATGAATGGATGCATCGGAATGGGTTGCTACCATCCTGGCCGGACTTCCTTAAGGCACTCTTGGTTCGATTTGGTCCATCGGAGTATAGGGACGTCCAAGGTGATCTAGCCAAGCTTACCAAACTACCAGTGTAGCTGATTATCAATCGAGATTTGAAGCTTAAGCTAATCAAACAACTGGAGTTTCGGCATCATTTCTTCAGAGCTGTTTTGAATCAGGTTTACGCCAAGATATTCGACGAGAGGTTCGTGCATTGCAACCAAAATCCCTTATACAAGCTGTAAATCTAGCAAAGCTGATGGAAGATAAATTCAATGATATGGGTATAAGAAATCTGCCTAGCCGACAAATTTTGGTTCCGCATATTAAGCCACATCCAAATCCAAATCCACCCCTATTACCTACTCCCAAAATTCCTTCAAGTAATGCCTTGATTAATGTTAAAAGTTCAGGTATACCGATTAAGAGATTGTCAGCAGCTGAAATGATGGAACGAAGGGAGAAGGGGCTGTACTTTAACTGTGATGAGAAATTTGGGAAGGGGCATAAATGTAAGGCCAAACTCTTTGTATTGATGCTCGACGATGAGGAGAGTTCGGGTGACAATCAGTTGTTGAAATTGGAGGAGTCCCCGGAAAATGATAATATGATCGACGAACTACCACCTGCAATCAGTTTTCATGCTATGGCTGGGCAGCATTTTCCTTGCACCCTACGATTTACAGGGACAATCACAGGACAGGAAGTTCAAATTCTAATCGATGGAGGCTCCACTCACAACTTCATTCAAGAACGGCTAGTTCAACATTTACGATTTCCCATCCTTCTCTCTAAACACTTTTCTGTATTGGTTGGGAATGGAGAGTCCATGGCTTGCACAGGGCGTTGCCCCCTGCTTCCAGTATAGATCCAACAACACTCCTTTCTAGTGGATTTCCACATCTTACCAATACGAGGGACAGATGTCGTGTTAGGAGTACAATGGCTTGAATTACTAGGACCGATAATGATGGATTACAAGGTTTTGACCATGTCTTTTTAGTGGGAAGGACAACAAGTTGAGCTCAAGGGTGAGTCCCTCATTGCTCCTACAGCTATCCATTTTAACCAACTAAGGAGACTGGTTACAACTGATGCTATCATGTGTTGTTATCAGCTAACTGCAATGCAACAATCTGGAGAAGAGTTAGAAAGCGAGATGACTGGAATGAATGAGGAGATAAATAATGTTTTAATCAGAAATCAGAATGTGTTTGACAACCCAGAGGCTTTACCTCCTCAACGAGACCATGATCATCAAATTCATATTATACCTGGAGCAAAACAAGTGAGCGTGCGACCATATCGGTACCCCCATTTCCAAAAGGGAGAAATGGAGAAACTGGTAGCAGAAATGTTGGCCACTGGAGTAATAAGACCAAGTAAAAGTCCTTACTCTTCTCCTGTGTTATTGGTGAAAAAGAAAGATGGTATGTGGCGCTTTTGTGTAGACTATAGAGCTCTCAATCAAATTTCCATACCCGATAAATTTCCTATTCCCACAGTTGATGAGTTATTAGATGAGCTCTTCAGAGCTACGGTGTTCATCAAGATTGATCTCCGTGCTGGGTACCATCAAATACGAATGAAGCCTGAAGACATTCACAAAACGGCATTTAGAACTCACGAGGGTCACTATGAATTTGTTGTGATGCCTTTTGGCCTCATGAATGCACCCTCAACATTCCAGTCTGCTATGAACAGCTTGCTCAAACCATTCCTAAGAAAATTTGTGATTGTTTTTTTTTTTATGATATTTTAGTGTATAGTAAAACACTAAATAATCATGCCAAACATTTACAAGTGGTGTTGGGATGCTTAAAAGACAATTCCTGGTATGCTAAGAGGAGCAAATGCAAATTCGCACAGAATCAGATTGAATATTTGGGCCACATAGTGTCAGCCAGTGGGGTTGCTCCTGAAACCTCCAAGATTCAGTCCATGTTACAATGGAAGATACCAGTAAATATTCGACAACTTCACAGTTTCCTTGGTCTTACTGGTTATTACCGTCGTTTTGTAAAGAATTATGCAACCATAGCCACTCCACTCACGTCATTACTTCAAAAAGATGCTTTCAAATGGTCTCCAGCCGCCAATGAAGCCTTTCAACAGTTAAAATCAGCCATGACCCAGGCTCCAGTGCTAGCTTTACCTGACTTTGAGCAACCATTCACTATAGACACTGATGCATCAGAGGTTGGGATAGGAGCTGTTTTGATTCAAGCTTCACACCCTATTATATATTACAGCAAAAAGTTAAATCCCAAAATGCAGCAAGCTTCCACTTATGTTCGCGAGTTGTATGCAATTACAGAAGCAGTGGCTAAATGGTGTCAATATCTTTTGGGCAAAAAAAATCCTCATCAAAATGGATCACAAGAGTATTAGGGAATTGATGTCACAAACAATTCAAACACCAGAGCAGTAGAGGTTCCTGATTAAATTAATTGGTTTCAACTTTGATATTGTCTATAATTCGGGAACCAACAAATGCTCTTTCTAGAAAGGATGAAGAGATTGCTACTCCCGAAAGGCCAATAATGTTGTTGGCGTTGGCACATCAAACTAGCCAGCTTTTTGAAGAATTAAAACAAGAGACTAATCAATTATCTGACCTCATTCAGCTACAGCAAGCCATTGCCCAAGATGGTGCATCCTTTTCCCGGCATCGGATACACCAAGGATTGATTTGGCACAAAGGTCGTATCGTGGTGAGCTCGAAATCTAACCACAAGCTTGACATCATTCGAGAGCTGCATGCCACACCTATTGGTGGGCATAATGGTATATTTCACACTATTGCTCATGTACAGTCACAATTTGAATGGCCACGTATGCAAGAAGATATTAAGCATTTTGTCCAAACATGCCATGTGTGTCAACAGACAAAATATGAGACCCTAGCTCCTGCAGGCACCTTGCAACCACTTGGGGTTCCAGTACAAATATGGGAGGACCTGACTATGGATTTCATTGTGGGGCTTCCGCTATCTCATGGGTTTACATCCATTATGGTGGTTGTAGATCGATTGTCAAAGTATGCCCACTTTGCTCCCCTTCCAGCTAGTTTCAATGCCACAATGGTCGCCAATACCTTTGTTCAGAATATTTGTAAATTGCATGGTATTCCATCTACCATTATCAGTGACCAAGACCCCTTTTCGTCAGCAAATTTTGGCGAGAATTATTTCGTCTCAGTGGAACTAAGTTGATGTTCAGTAGCGCATACCACCCACAAATGGATGGCCAACGAAAGTCACAGACAGGGGGCTGGAACAGTACCTTCGTAGCTTCACTTTTGATCATCCCACACATTGGCATAAATATTTACCTTGGCCAGATTATTCCTACAACACTGCATATCACTCTTCAATTAAGACTACGCCTTTTCAGGTGGTCTATGGTCGACTTCCACTGCCTTTGTTACCTTGCTCACGTCCGAATACTGTTGTGGAAGCCGTGGAAGAAACCTTGAAAAGAAGAGACCAGCTGTTGCGGGAATTGAAAATACATCTACAACATGCTCAGAACAGAATGAAGCGCTATGTTGATAAACATAGGCGTGAATTACATTTCAAAGTAGGTGATATGTTGTTGATCAAGCTGCAACCTTACCGGCAGACTACATTATCACAGCAACCTCATACCAAACTTAGCAAACGTTTCTATGGACCATTTCCAATTGAAGCTCAAGTGGAACCTGTAGCGTATCATGTTCGCTTCCCGGAACATGTCAAGCTTCATCCTGTGTTCCATGTCTCAGTTCTAAAGTCGTACAAATAGGACACGAACATTCATGTGGCACAGCTACCTACCAGTGCAGTTGACAATCACCCTATCATTGAACCCATTTCTATTCTTCGAAGTCGGCATGTGCATATCGAAGAGGACCTCAAGTTGCAGTTACTAGTGTAATGGGACGGTATGTTGCTTGAGGACGCCACTTGGATTGCCATTGAAGAGTTCAAAGCTCTCTACCCTAATTTTGACCTTGAGGACAAGGTCGTGTTTGAAGGGATGGGGAATGATACCGAAATAGCTGCTGCAACATCAACAAAGCAGGAAAGGGACTCAGCAATAAAAAGGGCACGTAAGGCACCCACGTTGCTTAAGGAGTATCAGTGCTGAAAATTGGTTTACTACAGCCAAGTATTTTAATTATTATTTCTGTTACAACAACTTGGACGGGTGTCCAATTGTAAGGCTATATATGTAAAAGCTTTGGGCAAAAGAAAGATATAAAAATATCCAATTTCTTCAACTCTTCTTCTCTTTTCTGCTTAGGAGGCGCACAACCTCGAATTGTGCATTAATTTCTTAACACGCGGAGAGCTCGACATCTTTCTTGTTTTAGTTTTTTTAAACCGAACTTAAAAATCGAGGTTTCAGGTTGAAAAATTTTCGAATCCATGGATAATCTACCCGACCCAAGTCACTAGATTGTAACCTAATACTTTATTATTGAAAAGTAAAAATTGTCCATTGATCGGTTTTATCTTAGCTTGTATTTGCAAATGGCACGCACGGTCTTCATGGCCCTTTTTCTAATCTCAAACGTTTGAGGATACATTTGGAGACTATTTGTAACGATTCGGCCTCGAATATCTCTGGATTCTACCGAAGCCTGACATGGTCCATGCGAGATTAAGACTAAAGTCGGCGGGTCTTATAAAAAACGGCAGTTGCGTAACGATTCTGACTCAACGCTCAAGTTGTTAACTCATACGTATTATCTGCTTTGGGAGAATTTGTGTCAATCTTATCCTATACAGATTTCTTTCACATTCCCTAAACTTTGAACCCTGACATCTTATTTAAAAAAGATTTATGTTGAATCATAATACTAATTAGACAATTAAGCCCCTGTTTGTTCCAAATT
>CAIGRO010056520.1:0-21053 GCA_903798355.1 Fraxinus baroniana
TTATCAATAAATGTATTAATTTGTGATCAATAAATAATTTATGATTGATAAAATAGATAATTTGTGACATAAAAAATGTGAGATTGTGGCTAAATTTTTAATCTCGATTCACAATTTGTTAAATTATGACTAATTAATTTGATAATTTGTGATCATATAAGTTATGACTTATAAAACTTGTGATCGAAAAATAATATGCGACCTATTAATTTGATAATTTGCAATTAATAAATAAATTGTGATCTATAAAATTTTTAATTTGTGATCAAGAAGTAATGTGTGATCAATTAATTTGATAATTTGTGAACAATAAATAAGTTTTGACATATAACTTGTGATTTGTTACTGTGACTAGTAAATAGCTGTGATTATAAGTTGTATAGTATTGTGACATTAAATTATTTAATTAATAAAATATTTTTAATTATTAAAAATTAAATATGGCCTGACGTTTCTTAATTTTTGAAATTTTATCTTCTAAATACCATAAATGTGTGTTGTTCCCATATTAATATCAATAGATCGAAAGTTTGCTTTAAGTGCCATATAAATTGCAATTCAAGAAATGCAATGGTGATCTCAAATGGAAAAAAATTAGTGTAGTGGAGGAAATACTCTTTTAAAGCTCAATTTCACCAGTACAGTAGTTGGGTTGATTCATGATTGGGCCTCCAACAAGGAAATAAAACGGTACTCTAGTACGAAAGCCCAAACCAAGAAAGCGGGTCTGGATCCTTGTAATTTGGATCTTCAATTTGTAAAATGTAATCAACTCGTCTGCAATCCGTCTTCTTAATCCGATTGCAGGAGGCTTCGAGAGCACCAAAGAGATTACGGCGTAGTGGATTTTTCTTAAAATTTCTCAGAGAGAAGGGAAGAATTTGAAGATGTTGGGCGTATTGAAGGGAGAGCCGCTGGTTACGAAGCTGGCAAAGGTGGCGCAATATGGCGTGCTTCCTGGAGCCATGATCGCCGCCCTCGTTTACTCTCCTCCCGATTATGTTTCACCCAAAAAACCATCTGATTCTAAACCCTCCAGTTCTTCCCATTAGGTTCAAGGTTCATTTTCTTTTGGCATTAATCAGTTTCATTTATTTCACTTTGGTTTTAAGTTAGGGTTAGGTTAGGTTAATGGTTAATGGATTATCGTTTTTGATATTTATATTACTGGATCTGTTGTGCTTATTGTCTGTTGGTTTAATTCCTCTTTGGTAATTTAAAGGAAAGAAAGAGGGAAAATAGTGCATAAGAGAGAATTAATCTAATAATCTGACTGTTGAATTATTTAACAAACGTATAGATCTGGGTTGTTAATTTAACTGCCATTCAAGCAAAAAAAAAAAAAAAAAATTAATCTGATTAATCTATTGCTTGCAAAAAAAATTCTTTCGTGAAGAACTGCCGTGGGAATTTTGTGTTCTTCATTGACATTGATGAAAAATATGTGAAAAAATAATTATGCGGGGATGTAAGGGCTAACAGGGGTAGAGATATTTACCTGGAGTGGCAAATAAATGTAAAGGGGAAAATTTTCAGATGATTCTTTCAATTCAAAAGAGAATAATAGCAAATGTAAGGTTGTGTGAGATTATGACTGCAATGTGAAGGTGGAAAGATATGAACCGAAGAATTCAAATTGAAAGAAAATTGTGTTAGAAATGAATTCGTTGGACAAAAACATAATCCGTATGGTGAATTCTCGTGTTCGTTCTTTTGGTACATTCAGTTGCTTGTCTAATATGGATTTTGGTAAAATCGTTCACATTTGTTGCCTAGTATTCATAGGAGAATGAAGCTTTGTGAAGTTACCAACTAAATTAGCCTATTAGTAATAGCTGTCTCTGTATAGCGGTTCTTGTCCTTATCAAATGCCTCAAATATTCTTTTATGAAGGTCAATTTAGAGGGGTCCAAGTAACTAACTGATCGACATGTTGCATGACTATAATTTCCCTATTTGTTGTTGCAGAAATAGTACTAACATGTAGTTTTAATGAAGAAGATTAGGGAAGGGGCCGTGCTGTCAAACTGACATGTGACTCACTTGATGCAGGGCTCTTGGCTGGTTAAACATGCAACGTTCTCTTTCCTTGTGATATGTTAGATTAATATGGCATGTAATAAACAATTATTGCTGCATTTGTTGCTGTGTACCAGTTGTAAACAGTAAGGATTTTGAGTTTCAGAATCTTTTGAAGAAATTGTTGCTTTCCTGTTATGTCATGCGAACATTTGAGATATTTTGATAGATGCAAATCATTTTAATCTGGCTCCTACTTGTACTGCTTTATTTTTTCATTCTGGCTAAAGTTATATTTATCACCTGGTGAAATGCTATCTCGGTGCAATCTGTGTCATCGTCCGTGATGCTATGGGGTCGGTTTCCCCCCGTGCCTGGATATAGAAGAAAAAGCATGTGCTTGCTCCAAGTTGCTCAATGTAATCCTTGTAAATATTTTGGGTATCTAGGTAAACAGGACTGGAAAATACAGTAGATAATATTTTAGTTTCTTTTTTCTTCCTTAATACAATCCGTCCATCTTACTAGACATGGCAATGGTGTCATATTGAATAGCATACATGTACATTGTTGCTTTTGGTTTCTTCCTCTTATCTTCTTTCCATGATCAGTTGGGGTAGTTTAGATTTATGCAAAACATAATCTTTGGAAACTACCACATTTATCTTAAGGTTGTTTCTTGTATGAGAACCATACATTCTCCCTTGGCTTGTGTCTCCATCTTTTAGCTGTTTGCTTGTAACGTAATTTTTAATTGAGGGCCAAATACTTGGCAGCACTTTGTCTGAATTAAGCATCAAATAGATAAAACCAGTCCCAAATATCTGTATATGAATATTTGTCCGAGGGTTAAAGGCTTTCGAGCCTCAGTGTGAATAGGGTTGGGTTGGGTTGGTTTTGCCCAGTCTAAAACCAACTCAACCCAATTTGATAATACAAACTGACTCAAACCACCAACCCTATTCCGGTTGGTTTGGTCAAGTCAGGTTGCGGTTTGGGCCCAAATTATAAAGAAATTTTCACAAGGCTAGGGTTGGGCACTTTGTTTTTCTCCATTGTGTAACTCCTCGACCACTACTGTTCAATCTACATGTGAAGCTCCATCACCACACTCACACCACCAGTCACCACACCCTACATAAACCATATCGCTTCCACCACTTCTTTCATCACTTTCAATCACCTCCTGGCCGTCGCACTTCCTCCTGCCTCCCTTTCAAATAACTCACCTTTGGGAAGAAAATTCATCTCTCTCAAGACTAGAATTTGATATCTCTATATTCATATATCCATCTATTTTTTGGGTTCCAATCATAAAATTACTTTATTCTCAGATTGTTTACCCAGATTCATTTTGAAATTTGGAGTTTTTCATGATTGATTGGTGGTGAATACTGGCAATTTTGATCGAGAGAAGGAAAGGGAAGGGGGGAAACAAACCGTCTCTCTTTATATTCATCATTTTTGTTCTCTTTTCCCAATGTTTTGGGTCGGATTGGGTACTGGTTTGTGAATCAAAACCTGCTATATGAACCATGTTTATTTTTGGCCTACTAATTGACCCGACCTGCGAAGATGCCAAAATCGAACCAAACCAACCTGACATTTAAAGGAAATATAATGAAGGAAAAATCATATATCAGCTATTAAGTATGCAAAAAACAAATCTCATAGATTAATTTTCAAAATGCGGGTTTTTATTTTATTTTAATTTTAATAATAATATTATCAAATTAATTAATCTACCCACACCCACCCCAATTGCTCCCCTTCCCACTCACTGGCGTCTACCCGTCGTAGACATCCCTTCAACCTCCACCCCTCGATGACTTCTTCTCATAGTTGAAATTTTGTTAATTGAATTTGTGAGTATTTCGGATAACCGAGGTCCGAGAAATTAATGGTATGCATGTGACCTTGACTTGATCCAATGGCAGATGAATAGATCTATTCGATTTGTGACCTGATCCAATGGACCGTGATCAAATCTCTTTTATCTATGACCCGTGACCTATGCATTTTGACATATGACCCATACACTTTGATAGGTCACGTATTCATGATATTTGGTCACAAAAAGTCAATCGATTGTGACCTACACCTCTATCATCACCACGTGTGGACATTGTTCTACCACAACCACCACTATAATAACACTCCACCACAACCACCACTATCGCATTGCCACCATCACCACTAACAACCCAACAAAATTAAAAGATTAACTCCAACATACATCTTCAAATGGAAGTTAAAGCCCCTAGTGATGCAAGCTCCATCATTATAAATTGATAAAGAAAAAATGAATTTCAATCATCAACAAAAGTTTCAATTGATAATACAGAAGTTTTCATTTTTCAATATCATTCAATTCTCTTATACAGAAGAACATAATTAGAATACTACAAGAAGAGAATTGAGAAATGCCATGACCTCAAAAGCTAATAGAAAATGAACAGATTGTTAGTTAAGTTAAAATTCCTTGACTCCTTTCAAAATTAACTTGAAACCCTACTTATAATGAAACCCAAACAAGCATATTCCTCAGCTTGTCCTTTCCTCAATTAATTACATTGTGATTTGGGGGAAGCTCATGCCACATGCCTCCTATGAAGGCTTTGTTACCTTGTAGAATGGTGGCTGGCCTTTTGCAATCAAAATCACTTTTTAGTCATTGTTTGGTGTTCATTGTTTTATAACTCGTTTTGCTTTAGAATTATTTTCAATCACGTTTTTCACTATTTTCTAACCGCACATTTTTCTAAAAATACTATTTAAAACTCTATCTTTTTTGCCTTAAATAATGGGCACCCAAGGACTTATTTCTTAGTAGAGTAATTGAGTTGGAGTCCCTGCACCTGCAATCTTGTAAATATATATTAACAAACACAATTTCGACCTGTGCATTATTGCAGCTACAGTGGAAAAGGGTCAGACACCAGAAACTAGGCTTGTAGGGAAGGGTGTGCAATGGACCCAAATCTCATTCTCAATCAACGTTCAACAAATAAAATAGGTGACGTCAAAATATTGAAGCTCCACCACACCTTCACATCAAACACCGCGACCACCCGCGACCACCGCCCCACTCACTCATCCTTGAGTTCAAGCCCTCCCAAAATGATCCTCCTAACTAAATCATCTTTTACAGACAATAGTTTTGATTTACGGTTAAACCACTTTGCTAGAAAAATAATATCACAAGCAGTGGCAAAATCCTAAGTGAATGATTGTGTTTTAAACAATTCAATAATAAGGCTGTTACGTGGTATTACGTCAATTATGCTGGCACTATAACATGTAATTCGTAAAGGAAGGTTTAGGAAGTCATTGTACATTTTATACAATGATCCGTTTTTACAAATATTGGAAAAATGCCCAATTTCGTGGAAGCTGGTCTATTGGTTAACTATGAATCTAATATTTTGCAGTTTTAGACCGTTCAAAGGGCACCAAGACAATTTAGAGGGTGTTTGGTGTTGATTAAAATTAGATTTTTTTTATGGATTGTGATAAATTTTTGAAATGTGTGGTTGAAAAGATGTGAAACCCATGAAAAATATGATTGATATTAATTGTTTAACTTTGATTTAAATTAAAATCAGATTTTAATCATACCCAAACATGCACTTAAACTATCAAACAATTGAATGTGTAACAAGACAATTTAAATGATCTGGGAGGAAGAACGATTATTGTCCTATGGACAATAATTGTTCCTTGATAATTTATCCTGAAGCTTAAAACCTGACCAAAATATCTTGCAGAATTTTGACATTGTACATTGTGTATATGTGATCATTTGTCGACATTGTTAAAAAATAGCCCTTTTTTTTCCTTCTAAAAGGTGACTATTTTAGAATGTAGAAGGTCTATTTCCTCCAATGTTAATATAAATTATCTCTAATAATAATATTATCTTAAGCTACATAAAAATTTCAGCATTAAATGGGAAAAAGTCATCGTTCCAACACCTCCAAGTTCAGCAGCATTACATATTCAGAATCTTTAGATTCTGTATAGACGTACACACAGCAGAATATTTATATAGAAGATTTATAATGATCCATAGGCCAAGAATCTTCAGGATGATCTAGCACCATCTGAAAACCCTGTCTGTTGAACTTGAAATCATCGATTGTAGTAGCATTAGCCGCTAATGGGGCTTCAATTCCGCCAAAAAGAAAAGGACTCTGATAGGCAGTGCTTTCAAGAATCTTATCCCCCCATCGCATATTAGCAGCAGCAAATGCCTCGTCATGCTGTTTGACAATAAAATTGTTGAGTCCCTTCAAAGTGCATTCTTCATGCGTGAGAAAAGACTTGAAAAGGACTGAATCTTGGTCTGTTGCAGCCGCGGAGTTTGGATTTGGAGTGGATGAAAAAGAAGGGATATTTAAGGAGGAGATATCGCATTGAGAAATAACTGGATTTATTAGAGATTTGAGATAATTTTCTTGGCGATGATGAATCAGAAATGGGTTTTGATTTTGGAGTGTTTGCATTGGATCTTGACACTGCGATTCTGACAGTCCTGCTACTGCTTGTTCAAGCAATGGAGGCAATGAACAAGAACCAGTGGCAGTAGTAATAGGTGAAGAAGAAGAAGCAGTAATGCAGTAATTTTGGTACAATGCTGGATTTTTCTTCTCCACTATTTTGTGCAAAATCCTGCAAATCACCCATTCCTCCTGCATAACAAACAAAATGTGCAGAGAGAGATTCAGAAGAAAGTAACAATCTTTATTTTTATTTTAAAAGATTTTAGGGTCTCAATCATTTTACAAATCTCATGTCCTGATTCTCTGTTACCAGCCGACTTAGTCAGTAGTTTAATTTTCTAGTGATTCACGCCTTAAACTAGATGATCAAGAATCACATATTTCATTGCGTATGCACACGGATGAAGCCTTTAATGTTCTCAATTTCATCTTGACGTTATCTTTTTCTCCTATTGAAAAACAAGTCAACCCTATAAGGACAAAACATCAGAGTTTCAATAATCTTGTGAGTGAGTGAGTGAAGTGAAGTGAAGTGAAGTGACCTTGCATGTGTGACGGCAGGAGAAGTCTCCGTCAAGGCGGTATTCATGCATGACCCACTTAGTTTTCTCCCCTCTCGGGGCTCTTCCTCTGTAGAAAACAAGGGTTTTCTTCAGCCCAAGAAGTGCACCACTTGATCCACTACTGTACACTTCTCTATCTTTTCCTGTAGCTTTCCAATATCCTGCACCAGTTGCTCGGTTTGTTCTTAATCCAGTTGGGTACTTCCTGTCTCTTAAGCTGAAGAAATACCACTCCCTTTCTCCCATTTTCGCCACATCTGTCCAAACAAAACGTAATGCGTGAATAAAGCGAGTAATCAGATAGATTTCTCAAAAACAACTGTACGGGTTTATTTACAAATCTATCATGTTGCAGTTATTTGAGGAATCAATTAAATAAAAGGGCATTTATCATTAATGGCTTCTGCAAGCTAGAAAAATTAATACAATAACCAAAGAGAGAGATGTCTGAAAGTTTTAGGTAGAAAGATGCCTACAACTTTATCATTTTTCCAGCCACAGTAGCAAAAACGTATTATATGAAATATATCTAAAGATTAATGCAGATGTAGGATCGACAGCATAGTCCACATGATCGATCTCAGAATCTATAGTGTTCAAATGAATACAGGAATTCCACTGCTCAAAACAAATGAATAATGGGATCAGTGACCGAAACAAGTGAATTCTATCAAATGAAAAGCCCAAGCCGAAAACATGGTCTCCAAGAAAATGAGGAATATATGTACCTGGAAGTTCCCAAGGCTCACATCTGTTGAGGTCAACTTCAGCAATGTTCACTCCACAGAAGCTGCCATTGAAAACCTTTGAAGCAAGATAAAATGTTATCAGTTCCTCATCAGTGGGGTGAAACCTGAAACCTGGTGGCAACCCTTGTTCATTAATGTCATCTCTTTCAAGCTCACACAAAATTTCCTCCATTGCCAACATTTTCTAGAGAGATCCAAGCCTGTTCTCGGGTGTTATCAGATTAGACAAGAGGAGCTCTTAGGAAAAGTAGTGAGAGGTGTACTATATAATGGAAAATTCTAGTGGGAAGCACTGAATCCGAAGGAAAATTCAGGATTTGATTTTAGGGTTAGTAAAGGCTAAGATTGCAGTGGCTTGTAAAACTTCACCTGAAAAGGGTCCCAAAACTAGTAAAATAATATTCAGATAAACTAGAGATTGTGCGGAACTTAATAGGTGTGGTGGGTCGGGTCGTAGTAAATGCGTAGTTGATAGCAGAAAGATATCAATAAAAAAGATATTATACATGAAGGCTTTTATCCAAACTTATAATTCTTGGTGAAATAATTCCACAATTTTAAAAAAATATTAATAATTTCTTGCACGTTTAAAAGCATAAATTTCACATTAAACACACGCTTCATGTGGGAGTTATATTAATCTTTTTCACCAGTTAGATGTCACATTATTAGTCATAAAAAGAATCCCAGCATATGTATGCATCATGAGATAAATAAAATGTTTATGCTACGGTGTCCAATCAGTGGCGGACTCAGCACCCGACAGGGGGCGCGGCCGTACGTGCTGGGATCCGTCGAAACAGTAGAAGGAAGAAGGTGATTGGACCAACGGGAGGAGACTGCGAGACGAGCCTTTCTGAGGACCTCAAAACCTGAAGAAACTCATCTAGAAATTCAAGCTCCATTCATCTTTCGTTTTTGCACCAAGAATGACATTTATGAGTCCAAGGTCCGCCGCCTAGCTTCCACCAAATGCTTCAAACGGATTGAAGAAATTCTCGAACATCAGAAGCAATCCAAACATGATATTTCCAAGGAGAACTTATCTATCAAGTTTGCCAAATTGTATGGACAATTAGGCATGTTTGAGAATGCGAAAAAAGTGTTCGACGAAATGTCTGAGAGGAAATGTGAAAGGAGTGTGAAGAGTGTGAATGCCCTTTTGTTAGCTTGTGTGAATTCGAGGAAACTTGAGGAGATTGAGGCGATTTTTTTGGAAATGGAGATGAAGTGGAAAGTGAGGCCTGATGTAGTTTCATATAATGTGATCAAAGGGCTGTGCGAGATGGGGGAGTAGGATAAAGGGTTGGGTATGGTTGATGAGATGGAAAGAAGTGGGGTGAAGCCCGATTTAGTTACTTTTAATTCAATTCTTGATAAGTTATATTCGAATAAGAGGTTTTTGATGATGGTAACATTATGTGGAGATGAATGGTGGAAAGCGAAATTTTACCCAACGTTAGGAGCTATAATGCGAGGCTTGTCGGATTGGTTAAAGAAGCTTAATGAAGCCTTTGAGTTGATTAGTGTAATGGGGAAAAGTGGGATACAACCTAATTTTTTTTAGCTATGTAATTCTCATTAGAGGGTATTGTGATGAGGGAGATTTAAAGGATTGAAGAGGCTAAGATGATTATTCAGTGAAGGAGGTAAGATGATTACTGCCATTATAAGTTGGAGCTGCTATCTCAAGTAGTTTAACTACTCTGACTACATTTTTTGATCCTTGTACTCTGTCTTTGGCTTGAATGAATGTTGAGTTGAGATAGCGGAATGAATTTGAGCTATTGACTTGAGAAGTGCTCTAAAATTGAAAGAATTTGTTTATTTCGGCCTCATTTAGAGACTAAAACGTTTAGACAATGTTTTGCAGTCTTAATTTCCACTTATGTTGCAATACACTTGAAATGCATGCATGCCGCGCCTTTCCCTTAATGCTTACTATTGCTTTGGATTCATTACTATGTTTGATGAAACTTTATGCACTTTTGTTAGGCTTGCCAATGGACGATCGCTCAATGGCCGCTAGACCCTCCTCCCTAGCTCACTCGAGCGGATGGATTCGTCCCTGTATCCAATACATGTTAACCAAAAGAATGCCTATGGGAGTGAGGCTCCTCAAGTGAAGGAGTGCTCCTAATACTTAGTTATGAGGTTCTCTTTAGGTTCGACAAGCAACGTGTTATTGCACGAAAAAAAAAAGCCATAAAAGTCTAAATCAATTCCCGGTGTACAGGCCATACGAAAAGCATACATCATTTGTTACATTTATACTTGTACTTCTACAAGGTAATGCCCTTCGAACTGAAGAATGCTTGAACAACTTACTAGCAATTAGTTACTCGGATGTTTGCATACCAAATTGAGAAAAATATGAAATTATTAGAGGATACATGGTAGTAAAAAGCCTGAGCCAAGGGAGCATAAAGCCCACCTTAAAACCACACTCAATATTCTCATATGTTATCGGATGAAGCTCAATTTATAGAAGTGTGTATTTGGGGTCGTCTCGGGCAAGTTTCTGGAATCTTGATTAATGAAAGAAGAACCGAGGTCAATATAGAAAAGATTATAGTCTATAAGCAATAAAGGTATTCAAAAAGCAATCCAATCTTTTCAAATAAGTCAATATATCAAAAGCTATCTTTATTTCTTTTGATATTTCAAATAAGTTAATATATTAAAATTTGTTTTTGTTTCTTTTGGTAAAAAAATTCGCGAAAATTTTAACTCTTGAAGCAAATCTTTGCCAGCAAGATCTCAAAAATTTACATATCTTAGAACAATGTCAAGATGATCACAACATACTTTTAAACCGACATTATCCAATGTGTTTAACTTGTCAAAAGAAAATCGAAATCTAAATTTCTTTTCCATGTAAATTGAATTGATCGAACTTTCGTTCAAGTTATCTAATTGCTTAATCTACTATATAAATGAAATAATTAGTTATGAAAGAATCTTTAAGTGATTATGCATTCTCTATAGTGACATATTAGTCAAAATATTTCTTCATATAAATTATAGTTTTTTTCATCTTTTCCCTTTTTTCTTGACATTATTTAAAGCAAGATACTATTTAAGAAAAATATAATTAGTCAATTATATTATTCTTAACTTTAGTATTTTATGCAATTGCATATCATACCAAGTCAAATGCATACAATTAATAATGAAATAATCCATAAATGAAAACAGCACAACAAACTAGAATTAGCTATGAAGGGTCTAAACCATCTAAATAATTTCCCTCTAATAAAAATGTCTTGGTATGATAAGTAATTAGGAATAAGAAATACAACAATATTAAATAAAAATCATCATTTGTTTACCTTTTAAATTTTTTTCATAAACATTATGCCCTTTAACTTAAAATAATAATTAAAATTTTAGATTTTAAAATTAAGGACATATTCGGTAGAGATTAAAATTGAAAAATTAATCATTATTATTGACTTTTATTAGATGAGTGGTACCCAATAACGACTATATTTTCAATTTTAATTGGATTAAAATATATACCAAACACACCCTAATAAATATTTTAAATATATAATTACACACACAATTAACAATTTTTTTTGCTGCACGTACAATGATGAGGTCCTGTGCGGTCACTCAACTCGCACGCTCTCAGAGTCGTCTCTGGACTTCAGTGGACCAAACTAGACATGCACATGACATTGGATTAGTAGACGAGTTTCACAAAGCACAAATCTCAACTAGCCTAGAAAATAAGACTTTACCTAAAAATGCCTATATTCAAGGCCATTGCACAATGAAAAAGGACTTGGAAATTTGATAATCATACTCCAAGGAGGAAACAATTGAACAACACAAATCCTATTCCACTTAGGAAACAAACAATGAAAAATATAATTCCTATATTAATTAGGACAATAGAAGTCAAAAAAATCCTAATATTACGTCAAACTAGAAAAATAAGATCGTGTCATTGATCAAATCAATAACTAATGAAAGAATATAGGGGACAAGAGGTTTCCCTGAAGAATATATAGTGTGAGATCATTCCATTATCCAAGCCAGCCATTTATTTGTACCCTCCATAAAAGGTTTAAGGGAAATACCCTAATACAAACTGAGATCATTCCATTATCCAAGCCAAACATTTATTTGTACCCTCCATAAAAGGTTAAGAGCCCTAATACAAACCTCACCTTTTCAGACAGCAACCTTAAATTGTGAGGCAATAGGACTTTGCATGAATATGTAATTTTCGTATGCAGTTTGTCCTGAACTGATGGCTGAGGTCTGTGAGCAAAGACATAACTAGTTGACAATAGACAGACTTGAAACATTGTAACGGTATTCTATAATTTTTCGTGCTTTAATTATGTGGACATTTCTTATCATTCCATATTCAGATACTTTTCTTCTTCCTTTTTCTCTTTGTTTTTCGTTTTATGGTATCAAGCATCAACAAAGAAGTTGATTGTGATTTGATTGTGATGGATCATTTTTTTCCAAGTATTTTGACATTGGTAAATGCAAAAATAAAGAACAAGCAAAGGAATCGAGTAATATATATTTTCTTTTTCTTTTTCTTTTCTTTAGTTTGTTTTAGAGTTTTGAATATTGTTCTAAATTCGAACTTGGAGTTAGTCGAGTGAAGTAGCATAGGCAGGTTTGGAGAAATTAAGCCCCCGTATGGTAGAGACTAAAATAAAATTTTTAGTAGATTTTGATAAAAGTTGATAAATTGTGTGGTTAAAAAGTTGTTGATCCCATATATTGTTGACTCTGACTTTAATTTAGATTAAAATCTTGATTTTAATCAATACCAAACAAAGGCTAAGTCTTTGTTTGGCTCGGGTTTATAAACATTCAATTCATATTTTTTATCTATATGTTGTAATGTATTATTCATCATTTTTCCTATCTATTTATAAATAAAATCGTTTATAAAACATTTCAAACATGTTGTAAGAGGTACCAATGGGTTTACATTGATACGCGTTCGAAATACAGTAAGTTACGTATTTTGGGAAACAAGATCATCGAGTGGGTGAAAATAATTTTTTTTTGTAGAATGTTTTAATGACTCTATCTAAAGTTGAAACTATGAAAGATGACGTTGGAAGTCACACTCATTCGGGAACCAAACATGCCTGCTCCACTAGCTATCGCGATGAAGTGGGAACCCATTTGTGGCACCCACCAAGGGAGAGTATGAAACTTACATGACTTGGGACTCTAAACTTCAATCCGACATGTTATGCTACCTTGTCTAAAAACTATAAAACTATAAATAGATAATTTTTCTATTTAACTAACTATATCCTCAACAGAATTAAAGCGAGAAAATTGTCAACGGGATTTTTAATTAGAGGTAACAGCTCCCAAACACGTCCTAAAATTGCTTCTCTCTACAAAATGACAGCAATCCTAGGAATCTTGTCTAATTTTTTGTATAACTACAAATGATAGAGAAATTATGCATATTTAAATGAATAATTATGATTTCTTATTTTATTTACAGGGAAACGGATTTATGCCAATATCTTCTATATATTAAAAGTGGCTATGTAATGGAGGGTTAACAAAATTTGTTGTTCCACTTGTAACTTCGTTAACTTTAACCGTGAATTAGCAATTAAGTCTGTCCATTTATCTTCTGCCCAAGACTCCAAGGCTGAAGACCGCAAGAGCTCCAAGTAGAGACGGACCGACCGCCGTCGGCAGCTGCTGGTTCGTCTTCTTCCCCTTTTTTGTTTTGAAATTGGGCTGCCACCCTTTTTTGTTTGTTTTTCATTTTGCAATTAAGGTTTCCCGGATGAAATTCTTGGAAAATTGAGACCGTTCCTTGTGTGGAGAAGAAGGCCAAGTCCGCTGGATCGATGGCTCAGAATCCTTTGTCGAGCGTATTCGCCTTCGCTTGCGTNCAATATTTTGGCTAAAAAAGCGGGGAAGGATACCATGCGAGTAAGTCAGTGAATTTCTATTTGCTAAATGTCTCTGGTATTGTATGTTAAATTTTTGTGAGTTTTCGTGACTCACAGTGCGTAATTCTTACCTTAATGCTGGTTTGAATGTTGATCTGATAGAGAATTGTTCTAAAGCGGTCAGCGGTGATATGATTTATATATACATACAGGTTTTCGATGGGTTGGGTGTGTATGAAAGGAGGAACACTAAGTTGGGTTCAGAAGGGTTCTGGACGACTGGACATGTATGTTTTTCTAGAATTAAGATAGACCAAGTAAATCAAGGGTTGAAACTACTGTTATTGGTGCTGTGAACCACTAAACGAAGAACAGGTGCGATGATGTTTCTTAGAGCGATCCGTTTCTTGTCTGACCATGAGCATAGAGAGCACTCGATGGACTAAGTGAATAAGTAGTAACATAGCATGATCAAGTATAGCTAGGAGCATCAAAGAAACAAGTGATGCAAATTTAAGGAAATACTTAAAAGATATAGAAATAAAAAGTGTAGAATCTCTTTCGCACCCAACGCTTCAGGGAAATGATGGCATATAAATTATCTTTAGTTGATTGCTAATGAATTGTCAGTTACCTCCTAGAAGTTTATGCAGAAGCTTTCTGCTGTTTCTGTGATGGCTACATGGAGTAATCTGCCCTTTACATTTCTTGGTAGAGGCATCCTCTAGCACCATGATTCAGCATGAAGGTTCTGTGTGTGTAAATATAATTCTACTTATGTACAATCTGTATGGAAGGGGGAGTCTTTACTGTGACTGTTCGAACACAAACGCTTAATCAATCGATATCCACCACATTTATCAACCGAATTTTCCTCCGTAGCTCAACGCAAAATTCACCACCTGGGTTGGGGAGATTGACAAGTGACAACCGACACCGTACTAGAATTTTAGCATTTCAATGATCAAGAAAACTGTTATAAGAAATTTACTTTTCTAATCATTGATTGTCCTGGAGTGTGTTTCTGACATTATCCAACTCTTGCCTCAACAATTTCTACTACTACTCATCACTGATCTATCTACACACTCTTTACTCTGCTCCCTTTCCCGCATGACAAGAAGAGCCTACAAACTTGGCTATGGGACTATTGGAAACAATACATTTGATGCCACTGTATGCTTCCACTGATTGTGTATTCTTTGGGTTTGAATTCCTAATAAAATTCCACTCTGACAATTGAGTTATTTAAACTTCTACTTGGTCATTTACTACAAATATTTTAAGAAAATAATTTTTTTGACTGGAACTTCTTGGTTGAATAAGGTTGAGCAGTTATAAGCTCCAGGATCATGATTATATATATATATAGTAACATTATCCTTTGTATGCAGTGATGTAGAACTTCTTGTCTGGTGATCATAATGTCTGGTGATTAATTTATCTGAAGGACACTCTGATAGAGCCTCTCAGAACACTGATTTTAATTTATATACTGAAATGTTTTCAGCTTGGTGTGGTCATCGATCTTACAAATTCAAATAGATATTATTCGACTAATGATTGGAAGAGAAAAGGTATCAAGCATGTTAAGGTGGGTAATGAATATTTCTACATCCTGGACTCAAGAATTACGTTTTTATGCATTTGAAACTTTAGATTTTTGGAGTTCCTGATGTTGCCTTCTGATTTAGATTCCTTGCAAAGGGCGTGATTCTGTGCCTGAGAATGAGGCGGTAAATGCGTTTGTTTATGAGGTATTTTGCTCTATAGACATTCATCATATCTTTGTGCTTGTAAGCACATATGGCGTATGCTAGCTTTATGCTTTTACCATTTCTGCACAATCTTTTCTACTATTGAAGCGTGGTAAATAAATTTAGTTAGCTTCCATGTCTTTGTATTACTCTCTCCAAATAAAGGGAATGAACCTGTTCTTGGGATGTTTGTATCTACCCATCTAGAAAGTGGCTACAATATTACCATGGGATCATTATCTGATGACACACATGCTGATGCAGGTTTCTAAATGGCAAGTTTAAGAAAAATTTAGTGAGCAATTTTATTTTAAGGTCTTTAGGAGGCTTTTTTTTCCTGCACGATTAGTTTGCAGTCTGAGTATTTTCCTAATATACTAGGGCTCTTGGGATTTGTCAGTAGTTTCGTCAAGATTTAGCAGTTCTTTCTTAGGCTGTATCACATTGTATACTTAGCTTAGGAAGCTTCTATTCTGATGAATTTGAGTCATCGATTGCATCTATGGATCAGTCTCATAACAAGCTTTTTGGTGAAACAGAATTGTGTGTTTTATTATTTATTTATTTTTATTTTTTCAGTTCAGTGCTGTCCAGTTAGACTGAGTGTATATTCACTTTACATGTGGTTAAGGTGTTTGATGGGTAACAGTCTTTTTTTACCCCCTTTTATCATGTTTACTAGGTTCAGTGATTGCGCAATATTTTGCAGCCTTAGACTACTAGAAGCTGAGATGAAGTCCTTTAAATCCATTGATAAAAAGTCAAGATTTGTTTTCTTCTTTATATAAACACACCATCTTTCAATAGCTTTACATCCGTTAAAAGATTGAGGCCAATTCTGTGTCACTTGCTTTAGTTATAGGAATAAATATTACTAGTCCTTGAGCTGTTAATTCGAGTTTCAAAATGCTTCTCTAGTATCTTTCTCTATTTATTTAACCTTCTGACTTTCCACTTGGGAACAATGACAGTTTCTTCCCTACTCACCTCTGGGGTTTATTGCTGCATTAATCTTTTAGTAATTTGATGTAGCAGTACTGGACCCATGTCTGATTCCTTGAAAGGAGTATGGGTGGTTTATGTTCTTATGTCAACTACGTCTCTATTTTAGTTGTTCTTTGCATACTGCATTAATTAAATGGTGGCATACTTGGAGGAACATTTCATGCTTCTAATATCCCATGGGCATTGTGAGTAATATATATGCTTTTATCAGGTCTCACAGTTTCTTGCTCGACAAAAGCACTCAAAGAAATATATTCTCGTCCATTGCACCCATGGGCACAATCGCACTGGGTATATGATTATCCATTTTCTCATGCGAACTCTACCTATTTCTGTCACTCAGGTCAGCTTTCTTTATCGTTTCCTCTTCTGTTTTCATGAAACAATCAATATGTTATGTAATTGTCTTCCTTTCTCTCCATGTAGGCAATCAAAATATTTGCTGATGCACGTCCGCCGGGGATATACAAGCCAGACTATATTGATGCCTTGTACAACTTTTATCATGAGAAGAAGCCTGAAATGGTCATTTGCCCTCCAACTCCAGAGTGGAAAAGATCTTCCGAACTTGATCTGAATGGTGATGCAATGGCAGACGACGATGATGATGATGGAGGTTCCACAGCTCCTCTGCAGGTATGTTATCTTTTCTCAATGATTCTTTATGATTCTTGCTGGACAACAATAAAGGGATGTTTTGAATGAACTACAATTGTTAAAAGCTAAAGTTGCTGCCTTGTAGATATTTTATTTTATTTTTTTTAAAAATTATGATCATTCTTGAACTTTTTCACCCAAGTATTCTCACAAGTCTTCTTTCGTTTTACTTCTGACTTCCGTTGCTTCAGGAGAGTCGTGAAACCCAGCTAGTAATGACAAATGATGACATTTTGGGAGATGATATCCCTGTAGATCAACAAGGAACCCTGCAGCAGTTCTGCTATCAGTCACTTAAGTTGTCTGGATGGGTAGGAACTCAGATGGCTTTTCTTCTTAATTTCTGTGTGCTAATCTATCCATCTAAAGATATATCTGATATAGGATTTCTTTTCAGTTTTTTGTTACATTGTACCATCATCATTTCTTAGGCTGGAATTACTTTGTTTTCAAATTTGTGGTAAATTTGTCCAATTTAGAAATAATTTTTACGAGTATATATATGGCATTATTGATCCTTTTTCGTTGATTCCTTGTTTAACTTTCAGGGAAGAGGAATCCAACAATTCCCTGGGTCACATCCAGTTTCTCTTAACAGGTCTTGATCTTCCTCTTCATCTTCTTGCGGAAATAAATGGCTTTGTTCTACGTATTTAACTGATAAATTTGACTTTGTCTTGCTTTTAAAAATTCATATTACTTTTATGATATATGATTTCAGGCAGCATAATTTTTTCCTTCCTCGTCACCCAGCTCAAGGCCTTCAAAATTATATTAGAATGTTTACTTTTCACTGGCACTTAATTTGCAGTCGAATATGAAACTTTACAACTTCGCTGCCATTATATTTGCTCTGTATTTAGGAAGTCTCAATCCATGACATCGTACTCCTTGGGTGAGAGTCCATGGGTTTGTAGGCGTTGTCGTTCCATACCTATTGTTTTCCCACAGGTACTATTGTATACATATGACCAATATAAGCAGTGAACATATTTGTGATGGTTAAACTTTTTCTTATCTCACATCGGAGGGGAATATGGTAAGCAATCAGGGGAATGAGGAAAACAGGAAATACTTATGGTTTAGGTAGACTTTTGAACTTGAGAAGTTATATTCTACCACTGATTCATAAAGGAGGCTAAGCAGATCCCCAGGAAGCTCGAGGAAGGAGAGAATTAGCAAATATTCATACACGGACTCATACTTCTGATGTCTACTTGTTAAATTGTGCATCTTTCAGTATATCGCAAGAAGCCGATTGATATTTCTTGTTTCACAGAGCAATAACTTTCTGCTAAACAATTAAGACTTTGATTTCTTAGCTCGCTCGAAAAGTAGGTCCCTGTTGAATGTTATATTAAGACAACGTTATTATTATGCCACATGGAAAGCTGATGGAACACGATATATGATGTTAATAACTATGGATGGTTGTTACTTAATTGATCGACATTTCCGTTTCCGAAGGGTCCAGATGAGATTTCCTTGCAGAAACACTAATGAAGTATGCGTGCTTACTCAACCTATCTGGTTTTTTCAGCTTTTGGCCTCATCTCCTTCTGCTGATTTTTGATCTTACACCCTAATGTTTCTCATTCAAGGGATCAGCTGAGAAGGTTCATCATTTCACATTACTTGATGGCGAGATGATAATTGATACCGTGCCTGACTCGAAGAAGCAAGAAAGGAGATATCTCATTTATGACATGATGGCAATTAATCAGGTTTCCATAGTAGAGGTAAGATATAAAGAGCTTCACTAGTTCTGGTGCTCAACTTCTTAATTTGTTTGCATTTTTAAACTCCAATTGATGTCAATCTTGTGTTTGTGTGTCATTCTTATGTTCATTGTTCATCATTAGCGACTGATAAGCTGTGTTCTGCAATGACCATTAGTACTAATGTATGTGCATTTTTAAATTTGAAGGGAAATCAACCTTATGTTTGTGATCCATTATTGGTGGCTTGCGTGCCCATGTTTCATGGTATATATAATGATCTTGCTGATCTTCAGTTTCGTGGGTTGATAAAGTATGGGTTTCTTATAATCAGCCTGAATTTATTACTCTTTTAACACCGGAAAAGACTAATTTTAATAATTGTTCTTCCCTGGGAATCAAGATGACATGAAATGTGCTTTAGCATGAGCACATGGAACATAAGAGATGTTTGAGGTATACACTTAAATGCAGTGTGATGTTCGAGTATCTGGAATTTTGATAGATAAGAGGTTCAGAAAAATTATGTGAAGGAACTTATTCACTTATTTTTCATCATATTAGTAATTATCACAATTTAATCTGTAGAAATATCTTACAACACCATGCAAGTTGTAATATTATGTATGAAAGTTCTTTTATTCATTGCATCCAGGTATCAATTGATGGAGATAATACTGCTGATTGAATCTATATTTTTCAACTGTAAACCGTCTTAATTCCTGATACAGACCACTATGGATTATATGCTCATATTGCATTTTCCCCTGTTCAAGAATCATGAAATTATTTAGTTTACTATGTTTTTTTTCCACAGTTGCACTTCTATACAGTGTTGGTTTTATTGTGATTGAGTGGTTCTACATAAACACTTGTTTTAATGCAGCGGCCCTTTTATGAACGTTGGAAAATGCTTGAGAAGGAAGTAATTGAACCTCGGAATATAGAACGACAATATATATCACAGAGCAAAAACCCCTATTATAGATATGACATGGAGCCATTCAGGGTATGTTGTATTTGGGCTATGCGATTTTCACATCTTGAGTCCTTTTCTTGTCCCCACTCCCACCTCCATCTGTTGTTGAAATGCTGGAACTTTTTCTAATCCGTGGGAGCTTCACAGGTGAGAAGGAAAGACTTTTGGCTGCTATCTACAGTCACAAAACTTTTGAAGGGATTTATTCCAAAGCTTTCACATGCTGCAGATGGTCTTATTTTTCAGGTGCTTGCAATGACAATATAGAATTAGTGGCACATTTAATTGCTCATATTTCGGGTTGTGATTTTTTACAGTTCCTATGCTTTATTTAAGTAATTCGTGCTATCACTCTTGAGTCTTGAACACGCTATTCACCCATGAATGCGGGAATGTGTTAAGCATCTAATGCTAGTATTTTTTTCTCGTTAATTTGTATTGCGATAGTTGCTCATGGTTTTTGCGTGCCAGGGTTGGGACGATCCTTATGTTCCTCGAACGCACGAGGGTCTCTTGAAGTGGAAATACCCAGAAATGAATTCAGTTGATTTCCTCTTTGAGGTTGTTGCTAATGCAATTCTTCTCTTCCTCTCTCTATCCGGAAAATTACTTTTCTTGTATTATCTACTTATTATGGATGATTAGTACAAGTTAATCCTTTTTCATAATAGCTACTCTGTTTTGATCCAATGCTGCGTCAATTGAACAGTCTGATACGACTGAATGTTCTGCAACCAGCTGAGATAGTGTTAATTTAGGTGTTTCTCTTCGTCTTCTAGCTCGTTGCACTAAGGATACATTGCTGTGTAAATTAGCGATTGTTTAGGTCTATCCATTCTCTTAATTTATCCTCACTTGGAGCCATCTGTGATTAGTTAGCATATTTCTTCGTTTCTTATTTTGTCCATTCCAGTATGCCTACACATCTATATTTAACTTCTGTCATTCATTTTATGTAGACAAAATGTTTTTAATGATCAAGCCCTCTGGCACCATAAAGTATAGCTGATCTAATAACCATTTTATGGTATTTGCCTTTAAACTTAATAGGTGCCTTTCGATATCATGGAATTGCTATAGAACTTCTTCATTTTGTCCAACTTACTCTAATCCTACGCATTATATCAGTTTCAAGTCGTCTGGTGTTTTTCAACAATCAGGCTCTTTGGAATCATACTCCATTGTTTGACTTGACTATTAT
>CAIGRO010056542.1:0-11223 GCA_903798355.1 Fraxinus baroniana
GTATAAAAACTCGAGACACCTTTTTTCTCACATTGTGAGGGACCAACAACTACTCACTTATCTACCACTCATTTCCATCTATTTTTAATTTAAACCATTTATAAATACTTCCCAAACATGATCTTAGGTTTCTTATAACTTGGGCGAATAATTTGTTATCCAGATGCTCATATTGTAGTAGTTACTAATGGAATATAAATGTGACACGGGCAAATTGATGTTCCTGTTAATCTTCGTTCTTAGAGTCTTCATTACATTGTGGGAATGAGGCATTGTTATTCATATTGACTTGGTCTTCTGCACATTTGTTGTAGTTAAAAAGTTTGCCTATAAGTTCTTGATTCGCCATTCTTTGAGCTTCTACTCTTGTTTATGACATCTTGTTTTTCATTTTAGGGGGGACTTTTGGCCCGAGCTCCAGAGAGCCGAAGTTCAAAATTGAATTTCATTCGCAAGACTCACCTTTCTATCCTGTATGTGATATATTAATTGTCGCATATTCTGTTTGGTTGCTCGTACACGTGCTAATTGGAATAGATGGAATCTCAACATTGAAGATTAATTAAAGCATCTGGACAGTTGTACTTATGCAACTTACATCCGGTTTTGTGTCTGTTTTTCTGGAAGCCAGTTAATACGCTAGTTTTGGATTATGATTCTCTCGTCTATGTTATCAGTTTTATGAACTCTTACTTTGTGGTAGATATTGAATATGGATTTAGCATATAAAAGAGTATTGAGGAATTAACTAATTATCACAATGATTCTCTTCTTTCGAATTGTTATATTTAATGATTCTAAAGGGGGTTTAGAAAGTAAAATCCGTTAAACATTTTTTACTTTGAAATTTAACAGTCTCTTCTGAACTTGGCCATACACACGTGGGAAGTATCAAACACAGATTTAAGAAATTGAATAAACAATCCTGAGCAAGTAGCTAATTATCGTATTACAGCAATATTGTCCTGTTTCAAATCCTTATATTTAATGATTTCTTGAAGGGAGCAAACAAAGAGAAAGTAAGCACAATCTTCTCTTTTGAGACCTTGCAATATACTTGTGGACATTTTGCCCCATTTTAGTACACTGTTTGTTTATCTTCTATGGAGAAATGGGAACTGTTAAGGATCAGGTCAATTTAGTTTGTAGTCATGCCATCTCCAAAAGTTACTTCAAAAATATATCGAGACATAGTGCATTTTGAACATTCTACCTTGTCTTAATGAAAACTTTGTAATTCTCATAGGAGACATTCATTGCTTTTTAAGAGAAGACACGGCTTCTATTTCTTAACTTTTGGTTACTATGTTGTTGAAGAATTTAAAGGAAATGAGGATGCTAAGATGGAAGTGTCTGTATATTAAGAAGGATAAGATAGAAATGAGAGTACAATGCCAACAAGTAGAGTTAGTACTAGTTGAGGATAAATTAAGAGAATGACTACTTAGGTTTGGTTTGTTGTAATCTTGTTGCTATATTTGGTCTTTTGGTGCTCCTGAGAGGACATATTTGCTTGAGAATGCCTGTTTTTCTTATGCACATTTCGTGATTTTGTGTATAGAAAAAGTAAAGGCAATTATAAATTGTTTTTTATTGGTGGATTTGGAACTGATGAAGGATTTGAAATCCTTTCATTTCAATTCTACTTGTTTCAAAATTTATTATTTGAGTAACATAGTAATATGCAAAGGGACTATCAAGTTCATACTCTCCCTCTCACATTCCTGTGTGCCCCTCTCCCACTCCCACAAACAAGCTGTTATCACCTCGGAAGCAATCCCATCTTCAATAAATCATCTTGGTGAAAACCTATGCCAAACTCGTTGAACGGTCATCTGCACTACCTCAACTCGGTCTAAGCTCTGCCCCGACCTAATTTATTAATCAATCTCTTCCACAATTCTCCTTGAAACTTGATGTTCTTGCCTTCTGATATTCACTGCCTGACCCCGGTGCATTTAATGTAAAGAAACAAGAAGATCAAAGTGGGCTTTAACTAGAAATAAACCTACTTGAGCAAAGCATTTTTCTAATAGATAGAGTTGCATTGTACTTTGTAGTTTTGTAAATGTGGGTAGGAACGTCCCTGGTGTCCTGGGCATGTATTTGTGTCCTTAAGGACATGTTTGATACTCTCAGTAGTGCATAGTACCACATGGGGCAAGGGACATGATTTTAACTATTTTTCTTCCTTAATCATCTCCAGTATCCCGTCCAACATACCAAGCATTCCATAAATAGTCTCCACGTATCAGATTCAAGGAATACATAAATAACATCTTTAATAATCTCCTTGCCCATTTGTAAACTGTAGAGAATCTTGACTTGATTGCTTTTGGAGAGAATCTTGACTTGATAGCATCCGTGGAGCTTGGGTCTTAGGTATTTTAACTGTTTCCATTTCTGAAGATAAAATTGACATGTGCGTGATTTTCTATTTTGCAGGATGATGATCAGGAGTCTGTGGTTATGCCCAACAAAAATGGAGAAAAGTTTCACTGCTTTTTGCCCAAAGTGGAGAAATCCAAGAGCAGAATACTAGTTGCTGAACAGAATATTAGCAGTATGATTGTGGAATCTGAGGAACATTTCAAATTAAAGACTCCAGATGAGCTACTTGAAGTTCTTAAAGGTCGCTGCTTTATAAGGGTAATGATTCTCAACCACCAAGATAAAGAAACAGGGAAAACATTGAAAGAAACCCGACCACCTTATATCCTTTGCTGATGATTAGAAATTTCCTTATTTCTTTGGGAACTACTGATATATAAGTTTTCTTGTTGATATCCTCGTGAAATTCGGTTATTCTTTATTTTTTAACTTTATATTGGCTTTTTTATGATGTTGCACATATATATGCTTACCTTGCCAAGAAAATGTAATGCAGCAAGAAGGATGGTGGTCATATGAATTTTGTTATCAGAATAAGGTGCGACAACTGCATGTCGAGGATGATAAGGTAGCTTTTCCTAGACTTGAAAAGAGTATAGAATGCTATATGGGACATGCTTTAGTTGGATTTATCCTTGTTGCTTAAGTTTTCCTGAATACTATGCCTGCTGTATGTTATCAATATAGAAATTCTTATAAATATTATCACAGTACTAACTGTGATCCGGGAATAATTTTCATAAAATCTTATGATCTGAACCACAGTGGGTAATTTATTCTGCTTATTTGATTTATTACATCAAGAAATTACCCAGAAATTTATATGCCTAGAGATTCTAGGACTGGTCATGTATCTCTTCCTTATTGGTAATACTTTAATACTGGTATAAATGAAACGGGGAACTGTAATATCTGGCAGTTGGCTCAAGAATTTATCTTGGGCGTGTATGATGCTGAAGCTACAGAAACTAACAATCAGAATCTTTCCGACATATCAACATTGAAAGATCCTCGTTCAAAAGATGCCTCTCAAAGGTATGAATTTTAGCTGTACGGGTTAGACAAATAGCATTGAAAAGAACTAGTGATTTACAAACTGATAAAGAAGAGCTGTTGGATAGAAACTGAAAGTTACATTTTATTATCTTGACATTTCAGGTATTATTCTCATCTGTTTACTAATGGAACTCTCTGTGATTTAACAAATCAACCTCGGGAAACAGAGGTGTGAAGTGTTCCACTTGACATATATCTTCCCTACCTTAATAATTGTAATGATTGTATCTTATCGATTTTAATTTTCAGGTGAGATTTGTTTGCTCAGAGCCCATGGCTACGATAAGTTCAATAACCGAGTTATCAACGTGCAAGTATGCACTCACATTCCAATGCCCAATGCTTTGCCAGCACCCGTAAGTCTCTCTCTCTTTCCCCTTCTTGCATGCTACGATGCTTTGATGAGTTATAACCGTATTGAAGTTGTCATATTCTTATGCCAGACTATTCCAAGAAGAAAGGCCAATGTCGCACACAATTCACTGTAACGCTCTCCCAAAAGATGAGAAGGAACCAGAGATCAAGGAAGAAAGATCTCAAGATGGAAACATAGAAATGCACACTGCTGATGCTGAGGATCAACCTCTTCTGTATTCGGAACAACGTGCTACATAAAATGTAAGACATCTTTTAGGGAGCTTTGTCAACACTAAAGATGGCCGGAAATAGTATTTATTCGAAATCACAGTTACCACACTTTTTAGTACTGGATGTAGACAGCCAATGTATGATTGACCTACTATTTATGTTTATTTCTTCAGAATTAATTATGATAATTGAAAAACAATTGAGCCCATTGGCCATCCACTTATGAATCATTTGAAGGTTGGACTCCTATTTTGAGAAGCTGGCGTTGACCAGCATTGAGGGCCAAGCTGGGCATGCCTGCCAATCTCATGACTGCTCAGCCCAAACTCTCTTTACACATCGAGCTCAGTCCTGCCAAACACCCTTGCCAACCGTTTGCTTTTAAATTGGAATTTTAGAGTTAAAATTCACGAAGACAATTCAGTTTGAACTACATATCTTGTTTTAATTTGAAGACTAAATAAATTACTACTTGCAACTTTTGTTTTAATTCTCTTATATATGTATTTTTTTTTTCTCTCTGGGGATTATGCCAGTGTTTCATTTGCTTAAGAAAGTTGTGCAAGAAAAATAGATGGAACAAGTACACGTTTTGCTGGTATCGACGACCTCGAAAGAAGAGAGATCAAGAACAAGTTATAATATGTGCTACTGATGTATAAATATACCCCTCAGAATTTAATTGGGTCAAATGTCTACTAAATTTAGCCAACCACTAAACCAAGAAGACAATTAGTTGTATTTCCAAGGGAGAAGTTCAACAAAAGTTAATAAATATGAATCTAAAATGTCATCAACTTCTCATCCAGCAAGTTTAGCCAAATACTCGTTAATAGCTTCACCTTCCAGTGTAACATCAATGTCATAATCTGAATACGCATCTCCTTTCAGCAATTCCCCCGTCAGTTCATCCTCCATTTCTGCATCCCGATCCTTGACTTCCTCTCTAGTTGATGGACCTCCACCGTCTTCTTCCAAACTCGTTTCTAAGCCTTGCCCAGCGTCCAAACCAGAGATGTTTAGTGATGGAACCGAAGGATTTGCACCGGCTACTGCTGCATTTGCATTGGGTTGTCCAAGTAAATGATTTAGTGCTTGTTCTTGTGTACCAAACCTGCGAAGAGCTTCATCCACTACAAGACCAAAAAACAAAACAAGAATTGATTACATAGAAGAATATCTTAATAGTGTACCTAATACTTTTGAACAACTTGTCAAAACTACAACTCTTTCTGTGATTGCTAACTGTGTTCATGAACAAATGCAATAAAGCATGTGGCTCTCGAGTTACATATTTTCTATTGCAAGGTAACAAGAGATAAACGACACAAAAATGAAATGATAAAAAGTCTAGACACGTAACGTAATGAACGCGAAGTTGCATCTCAACTCGAGAAAATGCCATTTTGTGTTCTACTTGTACAATATATCGATCTAGTTCCTATTGTTCAAGTCAGAGACCTGGTGCAGAAAAGTTTACTTCACACGTTTAAAGCTCGACCCAACATAGACTATCAAAAATCTCGGTAAGCTTGTAATTCTAAGAAAAATTGTGGAAATTTTGGAATAAACTTATCAGTTAGAAAGAGATAATTGACAAATGCGTAAAAAACAGCAGCACCAGTCACATATTAGGTACCTATTGCTCGTGGGAAACCCATGGATACCAGTTCTTCACAAGCTGTGGATGTTGCTCGACGCAACCGTTTCTTTTTCCTTGATTCAACATCAATCTGCAAAATGAACAGGAGTGATTGGATTTTACAAATAAATCCAATAAAAAAAAAAGGTATTCATGCACATTTACCTGCATCACCGAATTTGTTTCAGGGTTCGTTAAGTCATCCAGAGCCTTCTGAGTATCATTTTCCTTTCTTCGAAGGGCTTCAGCAGCAAGTTCTTTCTCAAACCTGCAATTTTTTTTTTAAAAAAAAAAAAACCATCAGCATATTTCAGACACTATATCTGAGTTCAGTGGAAGTAGAAAAAAAATTGTATGAAAGGTCGTCATAAGCCAATTGGTACAGTGCCAAACATCATTTTAGAAACTATTTCCTGATCAACTACAGCACGTGCATGTTTGGGACTCACTACTCAGTACCAAACATGCTACTAGTATTAACTTTTGCTCATATTAGTATCCAGTACTACTTACCAAACATGCTACTAGTGTAGAGAGACAGACCCAGACAATAGATATAAACTATAGATAGATGGTGAAAGCCGTGTGACGGGACCTACTTACCCAATAGAGACCAATTCATTTAGTTTTTGTAGATCCACAGGTTTCCGAAGAGGAGTCATTCCATATTTCTTCTGCTCCCTGTAGTTGAATATTTCTTAAAGGTCTTGCTGTTATACAAACGGACAAATAAAAAAGAACGAGGTCAATGCTAAAATATAAAACACACAGAATCTCTTCTTGTCGTCTACGATCCTCCTCACGTTTTTGGTCCTTCTTTGCCTTCTCCTCGACAAGAAAATCAACAGCGCTACCAACATCCTGATTGCTCATGCGGAGGGCCCTCTTTGCATCACGTGCTTTATAGCCCATGCTCATTAGTAACGACAATGTTTCATCTGGAACTTGAAGCTGTTGGAGAAGCAAGATTATTATTATTAATAGAAATAAAAATTGGGAGGGAAATGAAACCATGACATGAAGATGACAGAAATATATTTTCATTATTCATATATAGAGGAAAATTTAAAGTAAAAAAATCAGGAAAATCTGGCAAAACCAAAAACTATGGCCCTTGACGAGAAGAGGAAACAAACTTTATAGTAAAAAATATTTTCTTATAAAATTCCACAAAATTAATTCTCTTATTTATTATTGCACAACAGCATATGTAGGGTATCACTCGCACAAAGTTTAAGCAAAACAACCTGGGTGTATTTAGCTTGTGCAGCAGTCAGGGATTCCTTGGACTTTTGCAACTGACCATTGTGATATGCAATCACTCCTTCCAACAGCTGCAGCCTCAAGTACCTAAATATGAATGACAAGAATTTGTTAACATAATGCAGTACACCAGGACGGTTTTTAACAGCAAATAGGTAACAAAAATAATTGATTCCTCAAAGAAGAATATTCACAGGGCAAGCTCTGGATAGCGGCCTCCTTGGAGAACCCTCATGCGACTAGATTCTTTCCCATGAGCACGCTCAATCCCTTCTCTAGCTTTTGCAAGGCGAATACCAGCTACTGAAAGCCAACTGATATCATGGAGCATAAAATAGCACCAAACCATGTCTATTTGTAAAATTGAAACGTTGTCAACCATCTGGAAGCCCAAACACAAAGTCGAGAAAGCAAAAGACAATTGCATAGGATAAGTTAGTGGCTCAATACAAAATAGTCTGGAATCCACAATGGGATGAAGCCATTAACAACGTGCTAATAGGTGTTACTGCTCTTCTATATGATGAAGCAAAATGATTCCTCATCTATTTCCAGCCATTTGTAATACAAGGTAATTTATTAATTGTCGAGGTTAACTTTAAGAGCAGCTTATAACCTTATATACCTTCAAGTGATGCTTTATGGAACACTAAAGATATAATATCGAAATGACCAAGAACAAAAGAGAGGTTTACTGTATCTGGTTTAGCAAATCTATTATATAATTGAGATGCGTTTACGACTTAAAATCTCATTCAGGTTCAACTATTTACACAATCGAAAACTGCTGATAATGGCAAAGTTTGACTTCATATTTCAAGAAAAATGAGAGAATTTTCTATACAAACATGCTATTTAAGAAACAATTTCTCACCTCAATGACCTTTGGATCGCACAGAGAGAATGCTTCCTATAGGAAAGAAATAAAGCTCATTTGAGTAGGAACCATACGGTATACAAATTATAAATTTCTAGAAGAAACTTCAAATTTCCTAGAGAAAAAAGGGAAAAGAAAAGATAACTGAAAGCATTGCACAAGTCAAAAGAGATAGAGCTTGTTGGGGAGGAGCTTTTAAGCACTTCCAAACATGCTCATATTCACTAGCACACATCACAAAAAAAAAAAAACGCCTAGAAATTTTTTGATGCCGACGAAAATAATATATTTCCTTTAACATTTTAACATAAATAAAAGCCTTACAGAGACGTACATAAATTTACAATGAAAAGCACGGTCAATTTACATTTGCCACAAAATGCTCAGGCAAGCATAATTAGTATTTTCATCTGAATTTAGGAATACCCATAATAGGCCAAATCAAGCTAAAGAAAACAATACATATATTTTTTACAACCCTTATAATTTTAAATGTCTTGAAATACCATCAATCATTGTCTCGCATTAAGTATTTTAGACACTAACCTCTCCCATGGTGAGCACTTCTAGTGCATCTTTGTATTGTTGCCTTTTTATAAGTGCTTTGGCATTTGCATGAAGCATGAGTCCCATCATTACTGCCCTGTGAATTGGCAATTTAATCCCTTGCATCCATAAGTATTTGACCACAGAAACATTATGCATTCCACTTTAACATATAATAATTCATACCGCTGGTCAGTCTCAGCTCCCAATTGCACCTTCTCTCCACTCTGATTTTCCAGCTCCAGATTGAAGTCTTCAACTGGTAATGAACCATCTGCATGTCTACTGGCCAACGAAGTGGCTGCAGCCCTGTAATTCCAGTCATGTTACCAAGAGAGCTAAAAAAAGCCATGCAAAGTAACGTGTCTACTTGAGCAAATGAATCACAGGACTAATAAACCAGTTGCAATTTGCAAATGTTATCACCATCACTAATCTAGTTTGGACAGAGATGTCAAAGAACGCCATTCACCACCACCCCTCTCCTCCTCCTCATCCTCACCCTATGTATGAACTCATGTTTAGTCCATTTTCAGAACTAAAATATCAAAACAATCTCTATCATTCACTTGGATCATGCAAATATTAATGTGCCAAAAAACGACACGAATAAAACTTTAATTTACTATCCGTGTGCAAGGTTAAGTACCTAAAAGACCAACAATACCACAAAGTCTACAATTCCCAGAGATTCTACAACTAAAGACAAAAATCCACAGCATAGAGCAAAATCATCATACTCAAAACCCCGAATAAAAAGGAAAAATCCAACACAAAAATGCACCTATTGACCAACGCAGGAAGCCAAAAGAACTATACAGATGAAAAATACAGAAAATATATCGAGTCGAACCCATGCACATCAGAATTGACTTTGATCATCCAATTTACCAAGAACCCGTAGCTTCCGTCAAATTCTACTCTTAGAAGAAAAAATGATCATAAGCTTGATGAAGTAAAATCATAATTGACTTTGATCATGTAATTTAACAGACAATCTACCTAAAACCCAAAATTTTAAGCCCGATCAACTTCCACAAAACTAAGACGAAAACCTATCAGATGCACATATATAAATAGATTCAACATGTGGAGTAAAAAATAAATAAGAAAATACGAGGCACGAACTTGAGTCGGGAGAGTCTCTTCGAACGCTCCTCCTCAGCCAAAAACTCCTCCTTAAGAGACTTCCCTTCTTGATCAGTCGAGACCTTTGAAGCCAAAATCTTGGCATTATTTTTCACACCCAATTGACTCAATTTCTCAGTACCATCACCATCTCTCAATACTCTGCCTGCGGATATCAGGTTTATGCACTGTGGCCCAACTAAGCCTGATTTCTTGGCGACTTCTTCTCTCAAAGTGGCCACTGTCCACTCATCAAGTTCTACTTCCAGTACTCCACTCCATGCCCCACCTATTCTCAATTTCCCCATACCCATTGAAGGTCTCCGTGTGAGTCGTCGTTTAATTGATTATTATAGGAAGAAACTGAGAATTGATCATATACTTAGTCTCTGTTTCTTGGGGACTAAGAGTCATGTAATTATTGGTAAGTTGTGAATTTTAGTGGGGTCCAAATTAAACGAATTTTTCTTTTCGAGTAAGCACTTTTTAAAAAGTTAGGGTGTGTTTAAATCCCATTAATTTGTAGGGATGACAAAAAAATTCGTCCAACTCGATATTCGTGGGGCTCCGCCCCGAATGGGGCGGGAATTATCCGCATAACCGAGTAAATGAGGCGGGGGCGAGGGTCATTAATTCGAAGTGGGTATGGGGCGGGTATGGGAAATATAGTCCCCGTCCCGCTACCCGTCACGTTTAAAGTTAATTTCAAATTTAAGTATTTTATCGTAGAAAAATAATAAAATTATCATCATTTTTAAAGAGAATATAAATTGTTTTTAACAAATTAGTAAAAAGAGTAATAATATTTACTAACTAGTGTGTTTGGTGCATATTAAAATGAGAGAATGCATTTTTTTGAGGTGATGTGACGAGGAATATGTGTTTGAAAAAGAAAGAAAAATTATTGATGTGATGGAAAATATTATTTTATTGAAAAATATGTGGTTGAAAATGAATAGAAGATTGAGAATGAAAAAAATAATGTGGATCAAACAGGGGCTAAAGATATAAAAAAAAATAAAAGCAAAAAATAAAAAATGGGGCGATAAATGGGACAAGACTTGCCCCGCCCCGTCCCGCTTTTACCGGGTATGGGGATGGGATAAGGTAATAAAAATACTCGACGGGACGGGGGTGGAAATGGATGACCCCGTCCCATACCCGCCCCTTTGTCATCCCTATTAATTTGTAAGAATGTATTCTAGAATGTGTGATTGAAAAAGAAGAAAAAGTTATTGATGTGATGGAATATATTATTTTATTGAAAAATGTGCGATTAGAAATGAGTCACTGCAAAGCATACATTAAAATTTTCATTCACATTCTTCTACTTATTTTCAACCACACATTCTCCAATAAAATAATTTTTTACATCACATCAATAATTCTTCCTTATTTTTCAATCACACATTCTTCATCAATCTACTATTCCAAAATACATTCTTTCAAAATAATATCGCTCAAACACACACTGAGTAGAATAATGAAAATGAAAATTTTAATGTGTACCAAACATGAACTTATTCAAAAAATAATAATAATTCTTTACTTTGAAAATAATTTTGACTTTTTCAAAAATCAAGCGAGACTTAAACTTATTATTAAGCCGAGGTACTTAGCGGTTGTTTGATTCTCATTATTGTGAAAAATACATTTCTCTCTCTCTTTTTTTTTTCAATAACACATTTTTCAATTTATATAATATTACATGTAAACTTAAAATTTTTCCTTA